>VDFB02074340.1:0-27982 GCA_007258455.2 Sequoia sempervirens
TGATGTTATACATAAATATCATTTGGGCCCCTTTCATTCTTCACATGGCTTCGACCTTAGAGGCTGATACTATTCACCTTGTATCATTTTAAAAGTGATATTGAAAATATTAAAGATCAAGTGGATCGATAAGATGAACATCATAAAATAGGGTTATGAAACAGTGATAAGAGTCATTCAACTCATTTAGATCGTTTCATTCTAAATGATGGTGTGTGTGTGTATATATATATATATCTACATTATATATATATATATACACAACATTCTATTTCTTTAACAACATTTAGATCGGAACAATGGATTTACATTGTTTGGTCTGCTAAATAAAAGAGCATAATTTTTATTAGCGAGTATATATATATATATATATATATATATATATATATACTCGAATGATGGCTTCGTTTGGCCATTTCTAGGAATAACAATAGAATCGCTTAACAGTGGTTAAAGTTACCTTTATGTATAAACAATGGTATCATTCATCAAGGCAGTAATGACATGAATCATTCAATGCAAAGAAAATACAAAATGATAGGTATCATTCTTCAACAACAGTATGTCCGAACAAAAATAACATTCATCAGCTATCATTTTAAAAAGAAATATAATCACCAATTACAATGATCATGGGTTTAATCGGCACTCTATCATAGTATAGAGCATCATCCCTGTGAGGCTCTTTAGCCGAACTTGCATCATAGCTCAACGCCATTTCAAGGACATCTCTTGAATGGGGATTTGCTAACACATTGGATCCTCACAATAGGTAAGGGTTATTAATAGAGGGGAGGATTACATCAAAAAAATGACCACCAACAAAGTGGTAACATGCAACAAAACCTAGCTATGGTAAGAACAAGTTTGAATAGTTCAAACTATTGCATGGCCAAAAGAATCATCGCATGGTATGGTGGTTTCGTCCATCAACCACAACGATTAAAAGAAGCATTTATGCTTTGACTTACTTCAACAAAATAAGAACAAACACATGGTTTTCCATTGATAGAAGTATATCGATGCATAGAAAAAAGAGTATATTTCAATACATTCATTATTCTATCAATAAGGTCGATTCAAAAGCATGAAAGGAAAACATTCTTTTACAGAGAAGGAAACATCATGAAATACCGATATAAAACATAGAGTAACCTCCTCATAAGAATTCAATGATTTTTTCTTAGTTCAGGTATGGAAACAACCTGTTCTTTCTGTTGCTCGTCCTTCCTTCGTGGATTTTTCTCCCCAAAATCTTCTCTCTACTTTTTTCCCAAAACTCCACACCTTTTCTTCAAATTTGCCTCTAACCAAAGATTTTTGTGTTTACTAAAATTGGAGGTGATGGTCATAACTCTCCCATGCCTCCTCATACATAGTCGCCCCATTTCTCCATGTTGCTTTAGCAATAAAATCTCTTCCATGATGGGCAACAGTTATGTTCATAGTGTTAAGAAGTGCTACCAATGTTTTCCCAAGGTGCTCAAATTTCACATATATGGATTTTAAATTCAAATAAAGGAATTTTTTTTACCACAATGATACACATAAATATATTCATCGTTCACAGAAGGATAGTTATTGTTGATTTTGATTTCAACCATTCTATTCAAGAATAGTTAATATGCACATAACAATCATATTTCTACACTATTGTTATTGTGACTTTAGCATCAAATGAATAAGGTAAAGCAAGTGTTATGATAAAATTTATTTCCATAAGCTTACCAAATTATTTGTTTACTCATTTCACACCAGCAAAAATGACAGCTACCAAATTACAAATACAATGCAGATGCTATGTTTTTCAGTGGTGTGTGCACATCCCAGATTCCAATCTTGTTTACCGTTCGTCATCTAGATAAATACTCCTACCTCAACCATGTTCTCTATCTTCAACTTGTTCCTACATTGTACACACTTGCACTTGCAAAGTTTCATTAGTAACCAATAACCAATGCTTGGAATGAAACGATTCCATTTCATATCAAAAATTTCATCTTTCATATTCCATCATATGAATATACATACATTTCAAATGAAATTGAAATCTAAAATTTATCACAAATCAAATTGATAAATTTCATTTTCCATAAATATTTAAATAACTTAACATTTATTAAATGCAAGAATTTTTTTGAATATGTGACATCCTTTCCCACTAGGAAGAGACATCATCCCAATGTCTTATCAAACAAAACTGAATTAAATATGTCTTTTTCAACATTCAATCATATTGTTATTCAAGCCAAAATATCATAACATGCAAATACAAAAATGCTAGGGCAATAGTATCTTGGGTGCTGGCAAGAAGTTGAGTCCACTTTTTGGCCAAAAAGTGGGTGTTTTCCCTGATTTTTAGAATTCGACACATTTGACCTTAAAATTTGAAGCACTTAGAGATGGAATCTTCAAAAAAGTCACTAATCATAAAATGTAGTACTCAGAGTCTAGTTTCCAAATATGTAATTTATTTCAATACCCAGATTGTACAAAATTGAGTTTCAATAGGCGTTTCTAAAAACCACTGTTTAAAAGTCACTTTTTTTACCATACCATGCACATGTACAACATCCATATTTTGACCTAAATTATCGTATTTTTCTAAATCCTTTTGGGAAAATATTTGTGACTCACTAAATCTTGTTTTCAATATTCTTTTGTAATTTTTTATAGATTTTTTTTTTGGTTAAATTTTTATTAGGCATATTTGTCGTTTTGAAAAATTGTCCTGTATGACACGTATAAGATGACCTAAACTTATCATTTTTTGATTTTTTTTTAAATTGAAAAGAATTGTCTGAAATTTGTTCTCGTGCAATCCATTCGTCAAAATGTTATGTTGATCAAAAGTTATTAAAATAGTAAAAAACCTTGATATTTAAAGTTTATGGACCAGTTTCATCAGAAATTAATTGAAAAATAGAAAAAATAATCCAATTCTAAAAAAAATTACATATTTGGAATTTGCATTGTCTCATCTAAAATGGGTTTTAATTTCGTCAAAAAATTCTGCAAAAAAAGTCGTTAGCCATATGTCCATACTCGGTATTTTTCTTTGATATTGTTAGGACCTTCAACTTGCAAGT
The DNA here is from genome assembly GCA_007258455.2 of Sequoia sempervirens. Lineage (NCBI taxonomy): Eukaryota > Viridiplantae > Streptophyta > Pinopsida > Cupressales > Cupressaceae > Sequoia > Sequoia sempervirens. The sequence goes on from VDFB02074340.1 coordinate 3,090, forward strand.
CAAACTAGGTTCAAGGCCTAGGTTCGGATTCCCAATACTTTTCCCGAACCAAAATACAAGGCAAAAAGCCAACCACAAAGCAAATCGAATTTCAAATTTTAGGAGACGAGATCCCGTTTATAGAAGGAGATCTCGTTTATTAACAAACAGGATCCCGTTTTATAATCAGGATCCCATTCCCAATATTAAATGTCATGACCGTTGACAAGAAAACAAGATCCCTCTTTGTAAACAGGATCCCGTTCCTTTGTCAATGGTCCCAATATTTAATATTAGGAACAGGATCCCGATTATAAAATGAGATCCCATTTGTTTTTAGCCGTTTAATTTAAATTTACTGTCAAAATTTACTGTGAATTTTGCAACTTCACATGTACGACCGAGAGCAGTAAAATTGGGCTATTTTTCATCAAGTATTGTCTTTATAGGTGGTGACTTGCATTTTTTATTAATTTTTTCAAAGGAGGCATCATGTAAACCGTTTTTGAAGTGGAATTGTGTTAGTTTTGTACTTGTTTGGAGGAACAAAAGGCCTTCAACTTGCAATATGGATTAATTTTTTCAAAGGAGGCATGAAGAAAACAGTTTTTGTAATGCCCCGCCACGCAACCCTAGAGGAAGTTGCAATTCACTACTTAAATGCACCATTTTTATTTTTTTTAAGTACAAATAACATGAATATGAATACACATTGCCAACATCCTCTAAGGCCACGAGACAAAGATTACTTTAAAACCCAAACAACAACAAACATTACTATAAACTGAAACATTAATCACTTAAGGAAAAGAGACAACATACATTCCATACAAGATAACTTACAACGAAGGAAAAGGACTACCCAAAAGATTTCAATTAATCAATATTAAACAATAAGATTACAACACTCATTCCCCGAATGAGGTAATTCCAATAAATGATTACATAATACAAATTCCACCTCGATAACAACTGAGGGGTAATAAAATACAATAAGAACTGAGAGAACAAGGCATGAAAAGAACTGATTCCCACAAGCTCTCCAGCTGGAAATCACGAACACACGAACATGAAGAAGAACCAACGGATAAGATGCACGCCACCCGACCACGTGGAATCCAAAAGGTTCCACTCCCTCCGTGCTAGGAGATAGTAACAAAGAAGTCCTACACAAGACCATCTACCACTAGACACAGGCCACACAAAACTGATACGAAATAAATACAAGACCTCATCACATGACTGAACGGTCATATGTACAGCTCTAGGTACGACTCACACAACATTGCCAAAGGTTACATTGCTTCTAGACATAGAATGGATCAAGAGAATCACAAATATCAAATATAAACTGTTGACTTAGGAAGAGTGTCATCGCATAGCTTGTCAAGGGATATCCTATGGGAATCTTCCTAGGCCCCGGCCCCCACTCCATGGGTTATCCTGGTAGCCTCTACCACATTCCCGGCACCCATGCTTACTCATGCGGAACCAAATACCTCTCATGAAGACGAGATAGATGATCTTACCATTCCAGGCCTTCCCGTCTCATCCCAAGTCTACAACAAGCCCTTGGGTCCATGAGCGAGGCATACTTAATCTTATTTAATGTTTGATGCATCCTAAACTTCTAAAAGTTTATTTAGTTATCACTGAATTAACCAACTTACAAAGGGTTATCCTGGCACCACTTTGTGCACCGACGCCCATTGCAAGCCACTCTCCTAAGACAACACGCATGATAATAACCAGAATAGGTATCCAGATAAACACAACCTCTCCATTCAAGGAGGTAAAAATCAAGAACTCACACCAATACTGGAGGCAACAAGGTTAAGCCCTCTCCAAACACTGGAGGAAAACAACAAAACAAAACCACTCCATCCAAGGAGGCACATGTTACAAAACCTTCTCCTATTCCCAAGGAGGCACAAATTACAAAACCCGTACGTGAAAACCGGGTGAAACGACATGGTGAAACTATACATATTTTCCATAACACAACAAAGGTTGACTCACATGCCACAACCGATATTGATAAAAGAACTCCTAAATGGAAGACTTTTGATACATTCACACTAATTCCACAACCCAACAAAGATGAACAATTAACCACTGAGAACATTGCAGACAATGAAGTGAGCTACTGTTCGGATTTCCTAAATCCAATCAAACACAGTATTCATGACTTGCATTTATCCAATCAATTGAACCTATCTCTTTTCACGACATAGAATATTCAAAGAACAGATCATTTACTCTAAACCACACAACCATATTCTAAAATCCAGACATTTCAATAAATAACATCATTGAATTGAAATCAATCCAATTAATAACTCTACGTCTCACAATCATATATCGTAATTAAATCCATTTGTTTTATAAAGCATTGGATTAAATAAATTACTCTTTATTTCGACCTAGCAATAAATCAACAACTCAATCTCATATGATTCATTAAATCATTCGTTACTTCTGAGTTTCTCATTTGTTTTCTGTATTTAGAACGTTTTGATAAATAAATCAGTCTTTCTTTCAATTTGCATTAATAAATCAATTAAATCTTCAACTAAGTCTCATCTCTACTTGAATACGAATACATTCCAACAAATATACTTAATAGTGCCTACTCGATGTATATACTGTTACATACTAAATACTTAAATCACACTATTAACATTTAAGAATCTATAACAATACTTTATATTTCGTTTCCCAATTCATATCTTAAAAAAAAGCATTTGATTATCTAGACTCCATCCTTTAAAATAAATCACTGACTATTCAAAATTCAACGTTCTAAATATTCCATTTGAATATAAAATCCACTTTTGCTTGTATTTCAAATCAAAATCATCTTCCAGTTATCTATATTTAAATCTATCCCTTTAATTTCATTTGCCACGATTATCCGTAATAATCAAATCTAAATTATAAATAAATTGAACTTTGATAATTAAAATAACTGAATAAAATAAATATTTCATTATCTCTTAGTTCCATACTTAAATTCCGTATTCAAACGTTTTTAATAAATAAGGTCATTCGATTGAATTAAGTCAATCATTAACTCTCTATTTACCAATTATCTTCATAATCGGGATATTTAAATAAATAAACACTTATTCAAGTCACTTAATCTATATTTCATTAAAGATAAATAATTTGATCAAATCCAAATCAATATTTTCATTAAAACATTTGATCGTTCGCTAGACACATTTCCTCTAGAATATCATTTTAAAATTTCTTTTTTACTATTTAACATTACTTAATATGCCACATACAATATCATTTTATTTGCATAAACATAAGTTATTTAAATATAAATTTTAAACTCCCATTTTACAATTCCATGATTTCCCGATTAAGACAAAATTTAAATAACATTGATTAAATAAAAGAACCTCGTTTAATTTCTATTGATGGTAAAGTCAACTCATTAAGAAAATTTATATTTTAATAAATCATCTCATAACTATACAATTATTCTTTAAATGTTTCGATTTAAAAATATCCAATTTACTATTCCATTTTAATATTTCCCTATAACAAAATTTATTTAAATTAAAATATTAAATATGTATATCTATTTTAATAACATATACATATTGTATATATACCATATTATAATATTATTATATATATCAAATATATATAATATTATAATATTACAATATATATACATATAATATTTATATATATTAAAATAAACATATAAAATAAAATATTTTTAAAAAAATCTGATATCACAAAAAACGAAGTTAAAAAAAAACTTTTTTTATTTCTTTTAAAAAAGAAAAAGGGGCGCACCCCTGCTGCTACGCAGCCCCAGGAAGGGGGCTCGGCCCCTGCTGGGACTGCTATCTGCCCTCACTCATGGGGGCCGGCCGGAGAAGGCGCGCCTCCCATGGTGGGGGGCGCGGCCTGGGCAGTGCCCAGCCCACAAACGCAGGCCCAAAAAACAATTTTTTATTCTATTTTTTTTTTTATTTTAAAAATTTAGTTTATCACCTGTGAACAACGGATTTTATCCTTGTAAACCAAAATTTCGAAAATCAAAAATTCCCAGAACTCACAAAATAAATATATGTTTTTATTTTTCATAACCACAGTCAGATTAGCAGATTTCTTGAGGAAAAGATTGAGGAGAAAGATTTAAAACAAATGACATGATGAATTTTCTGGGTCTTTTTCCAAATCAACCAAAAAGCTAAATTTCTTCATTTGAAACTCTCTAAGTTTCTATTTTCAAATCTAACTATAGTTTTATCAAATTTGAAAGCTTTTCCTTGGATTTTTCAAAGAATCTAAAGCTATATTTTTAAACAAACAAAATGAGAAGAAGAAGAAGAGGGGAGAAAATGGTGGAACCTTGTGTTTTCTCCAAATTTGGAAGCTTTCAACAATGGAGAATTCCCATCCCTCCTTCAACTCCACAATTTTAGCCACTTCCAAGCTCTCCACCAAAATCCCCACAAGAATTTTTTTTTTTTTTTTTTGCTCTCCAATTTCAATCCCCATTTTCAACATTCAAATTCAAATCAATTCCTAATTTCCTTATGCAAGCCCCTCTTCCAAATTTGTCAAAGCCCTAAAATGGACTCACCCACCAAACTTATTGCTAAAATGAAGATATTTTATTTTTACAAAATCATAAAACAATTTCTATTTCCAAGTGTAATTTGCATAATATCCTTTTAAAATAAAAATCTATTTACAACCCAAGGTCAAATAAGTTTCTTTTAGCAAAATATAATTCAACAATTCATAATTCAACAATTCATAATAACATTATTTTTCAACTTTATTTCTAGGAGTAAAATATAAAACATATTTCTAATTTTTATTTATTTACTCCAAATATCTAATGATGCCAACATGACTAAATTGATTTAATTTATCCCTATTAATTTAATTAGTCAATAAAATAAATCTAATTCAAAATTAGATTATTTTATTAATTAAATTAAACTAATTAATTAATCACTAATTTTCCAACATCTCAATAAGACAAAACAATCGCCATTTATAAATTTCAAAAGCCATTTAATCACTTTTAACTTGCAATTAAACACATTTAATCATTAATTAAACTACACAAGTCATTTAATAAACTTAAACTTGAAAATAAATAAACATTCAAGGGGAAACTGACCAAGTTAAAACAACTTCCCCCGATGACAACCCGACAACATGCTATGACTAGGGTGACGACTTGGTTCGGAAAACCTAGCTACTATCTCCCAATCAATTTCCGTTGGTAAATGGACACGCTCACACCTGTGAAACCAGGTGGAGTCGATGTCACGTACTTGCAAACCTGCAACAAAGAACATGTCGAACATGCAACATATATATGTATGTATGTTATGATCAAACACACCGTGAAGAGGGAATCTCGGAATCGTAGGGCGCTCGCAAGTGAGTGATACAATCCGTCCCTTCCACCAATACAATATCATTAACTGATGCATCTAACATCAGAGATATGCTCAAAAGCATAAAACATCATTTAATCAGATATCTTCTAAGTTACTCCAAATCATGCCATAAGGATAACATCGGAATAAAAGAACATCACATCAACATATAACTTCCACATCATTTAATCAATCACGATCGCAAGTAATTAAGTTCCAAAGTCAAAGCATGTTCAGACACAATTGTCACCTTATAATATAACATGCGCATCACTAAAGAGTTCATGATTAAATAATCACTAAGTTCATAGTCACATCATAAGCATAATCAAACATTACCAAGAAAACACGGCCGATCTGAATATCCAAAATGGAGGGGTGTTACAGTTTTTAAAGTGGAATTGTGCTAGTTTTCTACTTGTTTTGAGGAATACAAGAGGAAGAATTTTGTCCTTATAGGTCTTCAACTTCCAATTTGGATTGAATTTTTTGAAGAATTTCACTATTGACATTCATTTGTGCTTGAGAATTTTATAATCATGGGAGATAAAGCTCGTAATAAGAGGAGGAAGACATTGACTCCTGAAGAAATTGAAGCAAAAAAAGAGGAGAGACAAAGACAAAGAGAAAGAAGAATGATAATTAAATCAATGAATGATGTGGGAGCATCCAATTCCACAACTATTGAGGATGAAAACATTGAGGAGACTGTGGTTGTAGATGAAGCTAATTTGCAAGAAGTCAATTTGGAGAAGAATATGATTATACAAGTAAGTCCTACTATGTCTTCAAATCCCTCTTTCAATGCTATGGAGAATGTTTCAATATGCACAAATCCAGGAACATCTTCAAATCCACATGTTAGTGAAATGGTAAATTCGTATGTATAAGTTTTACAAGATGTTGGACTTAACGATGTTGACATTGATAATATTCAGAGAGATGAAACTTTTATAAAATTTGTTGGAAATGAAAATGAGAATGATCCTTTTGTTGAAAATGAAAACAAAAACCATTTTGTTGATGTAAATGAAAATGAAAACCGTTTTGTTGATGAAAATGAAGATGAAAATGTAAATTGTTTTGTAGTTGAAAATGAAGATGAAGATGAAAATCTAGAATGTGATGTTGAATTTAATGAAAATACTTTTTTTAAAAATTGAAAGTGGTGTTTTCGATAATTTCCAGGTCAAATTTCTTGGAGGAAAATAAGAACACATGCGAATAAAATATACAACAAATTCTTTTATCGTAAAAAAATTGCAATTCAATGTCAACTAAAGATGCAATTGATGAGAATGCAAAAAATGAGGAAAATAATGAAAAGGTTAGGATTTTTTGTTAAACCAAAAAGAAAAGATCAATCATTAAAACATGTTATGTCTATTGTTGCTAGTGCCATTCAATCTACTGGGAAAAATAGTCGATCTAAATATAAAAATGCAGCAAGAAGAGCTATAACAACTGCTATAGTTAATAAAGAAACTTTGAATAAAAGAATGGTAAGCAATATTAGTGAAATTTTAAAACTACATCCTAAAACATTGCTAAGAGCGGCAAAAAGAAGAGAAAGTATAGAAAATGATCCTATCAACCAATGTTGGAGTTTTAGTGGTCGACTCTTGAGGTCTGATATGAAATTGAATGTTGAAATTAAATCTTTGATCGAAAAATATTGGCATGATAATACTAGGGTTTCATCTAATGCTAGAGATGTTTTAAAATTAAGGGTGGGGTCCAAAGTTCATGATCCTCACCCAAAACACCTATTAGATACAACACAAACTAAATTTTATAGAAAATTTTGTGGTGATTAGTGTTACCTAGTAATATTAAAATAAGTCAAAGGTCTTTTGAAAAATGTAAACCATGGTATGTAAAAATTATACAAGAATGTGGTATTAATATGCCACCTAAAGCAATAAGGGAGTTTATTTTAGGTTTGTTTTGTGAAAGATCTAATGGTAAATTGTTTTATTTAAGTTCTTGTATTTCTAGACAATGCATTGACTATGGAAATATTTCATTGTTAAGAATTTGTATGCATGAAAGTGTTGATAATGATTTTGGACAACAATTAGTAGATGTTAAAAGATTTAAGAATGTTCACTATTCTTTAAAAGATGGAAAAATAGGAAAGCATTGTGATTTAGTTACATAAAAAGTTAGTGTCCATGCATTCATGAGTGAATTTAAGAATAATATTGTACCAAAATATGTCATGCACTTTCAACATGCTTGATGGATTGATGGCTAATTTCACGCATTTAGAAACACATTTCCAATTGGTACTATACTTTCAGTGGTTGATTTTGTGGAAAATTATACTCTAGTTCCGCAAGAGGAAATTCAATCATAGTATTATAATTCAGTGCAAGTAGCTATGTTTGTCCATATTGTTTATAAACATGCAGATGATAGCACTGAGGATGATAGAAAAGTTTTGAGGGAGTATCATTTTTTTTTAGTGACAACCAATTACACTTGTCAGAGTTTGTTCAATATTGTTTTAGTATATTTTATAGAAATTTAAGAGAAAGAGGAATCCATATGAAAGAACACCTCATATGGTCAGATAATTGTATGGAGCAATTCAAGAATGCTTGAATGTTCTATTGGTTAAGTAGGGTTCATAAGGAAATTAATGTCCAACATATATAGAATTTTTTTGAAGTTGGGCATGGTAAAGGAGAACATTATGGAGTTGGTGTGTGTGTTAAGAGAATTCTCGCTAGAGAACAATTAAAATTTGAAGATGCAGTAAAATTTAAAGATGCATGTGGGATTGTGGATTGGTGTAATACAAGATTATCTGCACCTGGTTTGAGTGAGTACTCTACATTTCATCGATTCTTTTGGTTGGTTGAAGAAGAGAACATTGGACCTAGAGTTGATTGTGAGACAATCAGTGGATCTACTAAATGGCATTCATTTAGGAGTTTGACATCAAGCACATGGACTATCTGGACAAGGGAGCTTGCATGTTTTTGCTAGTTTTGTATCTCAGGAGATTGGGAAGCATGTGAAAATACAAAATGGGTTGAACAGTGAGAGCAAAGATTGTTGACACCTGCACAAAAACATGATCAATATGAAAGAACTATTGAAGAAAATGATCAAGTGTTTGCATTTTAAGACTATGACCGTGTTTTAGACCTTGTACAAGAAGGTAATTTAATTCAATTTATTTCACTTTATTAAGTTATTTTGTAATACTAAATTATTTATATGGATATGCGCAAGTTATTAAATCAATTTTTGTTTGTAGGATGTGTATGTTGTTGTTGCACCTAAGGGGAATGAAGAGAAATCCGAATATTGGTTGGCTCATTGTGTGGAGACTAAACATAAGTTAATATCACCTCGAGAAGATGATGATGGCTATCATTATCCAATAGGTATGGTGATCCCCTTAATCGAATTTTGATAACAAGTTTTTGATCCCCTTAAGCAAGTTTTTAGAACAAGTCTTGATCCCCTTAAGAAAATTTTGAGAACTTATTTGATGATGGTTTTCATGTTTTCCAATAGGATTGGTGGTGGTTGTTGGCACTTGGCTACAAAAATACCTGGCAAGCAAGAATGATCTACCTGCATTCAAAGATTATGAAACGCATAAAAAGATTATACATTATTCACATTTGGTGGTGGAAACAAATATAAAACTAGATCGGTATTGGAGGACCTGCAAATAAAGTGTTGTGGACAATTTCTATGGAAGAGCATGAGACAATCATAGATGCATTGCAAAAAAGAGAGGATGTAGATGGTACAATGGAATAAGTAAATACAGGTAAATATAGTTTTAGTTTTATATTGTCCTTTTAAATAGATTAAATACATGTTTTGATATTGTTCAAGTGTGTTATTAGTTGAAATTGATTTAAATTTTCCTTTTATAGATCCTTAAGCCATAATTAGAAAAAGGATCTAGTCCATGCAGATTCAACCTAGACAACATGGAATACTTGGTAAAAATAGGTAATTATTAGTTAAATTATATTTAAATACATGTTTCGATTACATATTGATATTGTTTGTACATTAATAGTTAAAATTGATTTATTATCCTTTTTTGTATCCTTAAGCTATCATTGCATTGATCTCATACTTTGAAACAATAAGGAGAGGATTCCTGGATTCAACCTACACACATGTGTGGAATACTTTTAAATGCAGGTACTTGAGTTGTGTACATATAGATAGTTTTATATAAATTAAAATATGTATGTTTTGATGATTTCATTGATATTGCTTGTACCTTTTTGATATCAGGTGGTGTGAAGACCTACTACATTCTGGGCACGAGTTTGAGATGTTCTTGAGATGGCATATCCAAATTTTGTAAACATGGTTTTGAGATGACATATATGTACATAAATACTTATAGAATTAAACATTTTGTGCAAATTACAAATACATGTACATACACAATTATGTACTATATGTACTTATATGTATCAAAATTGATATTCTATATATTTTGTTTGTTAAATGTGCATGTTTTCCTACTTTGAATCTTTATATTTGATTGTATAATCACTAAATATCATGCATACATTATTGCTAAATCAATTATATCCTTAAGACATTGTATTATGACTACTTAAGACATCCCCCTAAGACATTGCATTATGACCACTTAAGACATCCCCTTAAGACGTTGTATTATGACCCCTTAAGACATCCCCTTAAGACGTTGTATTATGACCCCTTAAGACATCGTATTAGGACCCCTTAAGACATCCCCTTAAGGCATTGTATTATGACCCCTTAAGAAATCCCCTTAAGACGTTGTATTAGGACCCCTTAAGACATCCCCTTAAGACAACCTATAATTAGTGTTGGATGCTATTGTTTGTTTTGACAACTTATAAATTAGTATTGGATGCCATTATTTGTTTTGACAGCTTATAAATTAGTATTGGATGCCATTATTTGTTTTGACATCTTATAAATTAGTATTGGATGCCATTATTTGTTTTGACTATACTAATTCATAATATTATCTAAAAAATTTATGGTCAATATTTGTTTATGGTATTGTCTAATAATTTTGACTATATTTGTTTATGGTATTGTTTGATCTTGTATGGTATTTTTTATTTCTTAAAATTCTATCCTTTGTAGTATATAAACGAATTGCTTTTGTTTGTAAATTGTGATTTATTGACTAATTATTGATTGACGTGAATTGAATAAGTTCATTGACTAATTATCGCTAATTATTGAATGTACATATCATGTATATCATGTATGAGATCACTAAATTAGTAAAGTATAAATATTAAAATTTCCTATTAATTTCAACTTTAATTTCATATTTATATGTAATTTCACATTAATGTCCTATATTAATTTCTTGACTATGAACATAAAATGCATAAATGTACATGTGTAAATTAAAATTTCAAACAATAATAAAGTCCATAATTTATGTAAATATATTAGGTGCATGAAACCAATATATTAAGCACATGAAATAAAGTCCATTAGAGTACAACCCATGAACTAAAGTCCAAAGAGTACATGAGAAACCAAAAATATAGTCCATGAAATAAATAAATATAACCCATAAAATCATGTTTCTAGGCCATGTATTGTCTCTATAATCAAGAGACCTCTTCACGCCATACAGACTATACAGATGATCTGAAACACTCTGTACAAGAGAAAGATGAAATCAAATGTAAGACAACGAAAAATGATTTAATGACAATTGAATTTTAATTCATCATAAAAATAAATTACCATCATATTTGGGTCTGGATGCTCTCGTGCACCTAAAGCAACCTCTAAATTCTTTGAATCAATCTACATAAAAAAGACAAAGAAAGTTGAAATTAGATGTACAAGTCTACAATTAAAAATGATTTAATTCAATTTAATTTATAATTTATCATATTTTAATTGTACTGTATTTTGAGGTTGTGCACCCTCTTCTCTAGGACCTATTTGTACATGCTCAACTACAAGATGTGTCTCATGCTATAAAAGAAAAAGAATTTAAAACATGTATTAGCTCATATTATATATATATACATATACATATATATGTACATATATGTATATATATATATGTATATATATATACATATATATATATATATGTATATATATATATATTCAATTTGAAATTTAAAATGAAAGTTATATTCAGAATATATAATTTATAATTGACTTTAAATATAATAAAAATTTTAAATTACCATTTGATCTGGAGCCTGCTCTGCATGTCCTCCTGGAGGTGTAACTATGTCTGGGTCAGGGTTGAAAGTCACACTAACAAAGTCCTACAAGATCAAAATTAAAGCATATATACTTGAATTAGGTTTATATATATATATATATATGTATTCAAGTTTGCACATTTTGTGTAGAATTTTTTTTAAACAACCTAAAAATCAGAGCCCTCATGAGTAGCCACAACATCTAATGTTTTCCTGATCCCATTCTCATTGTGGTATCAACCTAGACATACATGTAGACATTTAACACTTATAATATTTACAAGTGTACATGCACATTTCATATATAGTGAATTCAAAATTCATAATTATAACTATACTAATGTATGTTAAAGAATTTACAATATAAATGTACCTACTCCTGAATTTGATGCAGAGTTAGGAGGATTCAACAACACATCTCACAGATCCTTAACAATTTCTCAAGGAAATCATTAAGTAATGCATGCTATTAAGCATTCTCTCAACCATTCAACACAAGAAAACAACAGTACAAACCTTTATCTGACCTTGGATTGAGTCTTCCATAAGGAAAATAGATCATTCCATGCATAACTCTATTAGCAACATAAATATAACAACCATAGGTCTTTGATTCACAACTTGCACCATAACCTTGTAGCCTTTCAATTAGGGATTGTCATCACAAAATCTTTGAACTGATACAATATACCAACTGTAATAAAAAATTTGAGTACCTTGGATAATCTTCTAAAACATATCAAAAAATGTAGTTACCTTTTTTTTGTAACAACACTACAAATAACGTCTATACTCTGCCCTTTTAGGCCTTTACCAGTCTGATTTCACTATAAACTATAACAAACAGTCATTAATAACTTTCACAAAAAAATCTCATGAAGACAATCTCTCCAGTCAGCTTGTAGATTACTTAGTTACAAAAATTTCCTCCAAGTTTTAGACAAATCCAACGGTTCAAACAAAATTTATGAGGGTTTTACCAAAACGGGTAACCCTTGGTAGGGTTCTAGGCTGGTTTTACAAAAAATGCCATAACTTCTTTATTTCTCCATGAAATTAAGTCAGACCAAGAGAAAAATGATCCATACACACAATACTATATTTTACCATGACTTCCCCTTCAATATCAAGTCATACATGGCCGTACAGGAACATATATTCATGTTTTATCAGGAAAAACATAGAAATTTGCATGAAAAATAGGGTTTCTTCATTAATTTGTCCATCATTTAGATCCCCCCTCTCTTACCTCGACTTGTGAGAGGATTATTTATGCTTTGAAAAAAAACTACCTCAAATCAACCAACTTCAACTGATTCTAACCTACTTCTAATCACTTGATTTGTCAATTACTTAATTTTTGCTCTTTTGACAATGTTTACAATATGGAGCAATTTTGAACATTATGTGACAAATAACTTAAAATATAATTTCCTAAGACTCAAATGACCTCATGCATATAAAAAATGGATCATTAAGCCTTATTACAACATTAAGGCATTAAAATGGAACAAATGAATCAATATGACCTCATGGAGGCATGTGATCAAATAGGTGCTCCTGCACCAAACTCTCGATGGAAAAAGAATTCAAGCCCCTTTGAATTGTCTTCTTCCTGGTCTTCCAGTTACTTTGCACCTTTTCCTTTGTATTTTCAACCATCTTTGGTCCTTTCCTCATTTTCTTCTTCTTATGCCTTCTCCTGTCAAGCATCCCTGCAACTTGGAAGTCCCAAAACTCTATCATATCATCAAACACTTCACTTTGTCCTTCATAACCTACACATACATAGTCTAAGGAAAAATTAGAAACAAAATATAGAGACCTTGAGGTCTCCTCCTTGTTTTCTTGTACTTCAAATTCTTCTTCACCCATGACCAACTTATGCAACCTTGACACCAATTCACTTGCAACCTCAATGTCCTTGTTTTCTTCTACCTTGATGAGTTCTTCTTCCTCTTGTTTGACTTGTCCATCACCAACCTTACTATCCCATTCTTCTTCAATAGCTGCATATTGTGCCCATAAGTCTTCTTCTTCATCTTTGACTGAATTTTCTGCCTTCTTTTGTTTTCTTTGCTTCTTCATAATCTTCTTTAGAGGCCATCTTAACCTTTTTGACATTGGTATATGCCAACTCCTTAGTGATTTATTAAGAAGTTCATGTTCCTTGGCTAATCTTTCCAACTTTTGGCTTATCTCTTCCATGGCTTTCTCAAACTCTAATTGTCTTTCCTTCTGTCTCTCCATCTTTCTCAACTCTTTTTCCTCTCTTTTCTTCCTTTGTGAATCCTCAACCTGCAAACATCTTTCTAATCTTCTCAACAAATCCATCTTCACAAGCAAGTCTCTCCTTGCTTCTACTTCACTTTGCCACACCTAGGCAATCAGGTTCCTTCATCAACCTGCACAACACAACACACAACCACAACCACCAAAAAAATTCACTTTCCCATATCTTTCACGGGCTCTAATACCAATTTGATGCAGAGCTAGGAGGATTCAACCACACATCTCACAGATCCTTAATAATTTCTCAAGGAAATCATTAAGTAATGCATGCTATTAAGCATTCTTTCAACCATTCAACACAAGAAAACAACAGCACAAACCTTTATCTAACCTTGGATTGAGTCTTCCATAAGGAAAATAGATAATTCCATGCATAACTCTATCAGCAACATAAATATAACAACCATAGGTCTTTGATTCACAACTTGCACCATAACCTTGTAGCCTTTCAATTAGGGAATGTCATAACAAAATCTTTGAACTGATACAATATACCAACTGTAATAAAAAATTTGAGTACCTTGGATAATCTTCTAAAACATATCAAAAAATGTAGTTACCTTTTTTTTGTAACAACACTACAAATAACGTTTGTACTCTGCCCTTTTAGGCCTTTACCAGTCTGATTTCACTATAAACTATAACAAATAGTCATTAATAACTTTCACAAAAAATCTCATGAAGACAATCTCTCTAGTCAGTTTGTAGATTACCTAGTTACAAAAACTTCCCCCAAGTTTTAGACAAATCCAACGGTTCAAACAAAAGTTATGAGGGTTTTACCAAAACGGGTAACCCTTGGTAGGGTTCTAGGCTGGTTTTACAAAAAATGCCATAACTTCTTTATTTCTCCATGAAATTAAGTCAGACCAAGTGCAAAATGATCCAGACACACAATACTATATTTTCCAACGACTTCCCCTTCAATATCAAGTCATACATGGCCGTAAAGGAGCAGATATTCACGTTTTATCAAGAAAAACATAGAAATTTGCATGAAAAACAGGGTTTCTTCATTAATTTGTCCATCATTTACATCCCCCCTCTCTTACCTCGACTTGTGAGAGGCTTATTTATGCTTTGAAAACAAAACTACCTCAAATCAACCAACTTCAACTGATTCTAACCTACTTCTAATCACTTGATTTGTCAATTACTTAATTTTTGCTCTTTTGACAATGTTTACAATATGGAGCAATTTTGAACATTATGTGACAAATAACTTAAAATATAACTTCTTAAGACTCAAATGACCTCATGCATATAAAAAATGGATCATTAAGCCTTATTACAACATTAAGGCATTAAAATGGAACAAATGAATCAATATGGCCTCATGGAGGCATGTGATCAAATAGGTGCTCTTGCACCATATCAACCTAGACATACATGTAGACATTTAACGCTTATAATATTTACAAGTGTACATGCACATTTCATATATAGTGAATTCAAAATTCATAATTATAACTATACTAATGTACGTTAAATAATTTACAATATAAATGTACCTACCCCTGATCTACGACACTCGATGGTGGAGGAGTGCTCAACAACCCCTTAGGTGGAATTGACGTGGAAGCCCAATTGACTCACCTAAACCAACATAAATATTTCAAAAATATATGTGATTCAATTATAAATTTAAAACTCAAGTTAAAAATCATTTCATATATAATTTAAAAAATTGAAATCAAAATACCCCATAAGGGTTGCCGAGTAGGACTAGTGTCGATGTATGTACTCGTGGAATGAATGATTGCCCCATCGTTAGTGTCATCTGTACACCAAACAGTTTGATTGTTAAAATGTATTGCAAAATTTTCTTTGATATATACATTCATCAAAATTCTTATAAAATGAACGTGTAGATGCATATTTATACCTATGTCACAGTGTCCTCAGGGTGATGGTCTATTGTAAGAAACTCTACAAATTAATTGATGTGACCAGATGAACCACCATAATCTCCACATCCACCTGAACTAGGTGTGGCCTGATGAAGTCCATAGCATACTTGATGGCAACTAGTACATACATGTAGGATGGGCCTCGACACTCCTGGAGTGGTACTCGAACCAGCTCCATAAAACACTCCTCCATCATCATCGTCTCTATGCTCCCCACTCGCTATCGTAGAAGCATGTTGATCAAGGTCTCCTGCGAGTGTACTAAGGGAACCTAATGTCGAGACCACAACTCAATGATGCATAGGTGCAGGAATGGGAGGACCAGGAGCAACAACAAGGGGTTGTGCATGCATGGGGTGTTGGGGATCAACCCTTTCCCCTAACCTTTGTTGCGACATGCTACCACCAACACCCTGAAATGATTTAAAATCAAAATAATTGGAATTTTTCCCCATAACAAACTCTACATACAGTTTCCTCAAAAAATACAATGGGCTCTCCCAATTAGCATGTGGGGGACTATCAAAAACCATGTACCATCGATCCCAAAAATGTGCACTCATATGTGGATGTATGCACCACCTCATGGATATTCTAGATTTGTTGGGAGGAATGGGTTGTTGAGTAATGGGGTCGAGAAAGTAGGGGGCTAGATGGGCTTTCGTTATTTTAAGGTCTAATTTTTTTTTATAAGAGAGACCATTAGCATAAAATTGTCTCATCTGATCTCTGTCTCGTTGATGCCTATCTAGATCATAATCAATGGTCCTAATGGCATTCACAATGTTTTCAATCCCAGATGAAAAATGTCTCACATGTGGTGGAATCAATGCTTGACTCTGAATAGCATTGATTTTATTTTTTATGGATGCAACCTGATCATTTATGCATGCTCACAAGCGAGCCTCATTAGATGCAACAGGTGCTGGAGGTGGCATATTAGGGGGAGGGGGAGGGGGAGGGGGAGGGGGAGGTGGAGGTGGTTGTGGCTGAGGTGGTGGATTGATGATATGATCAATGTTAAAATCATCCATGATATGAGATATAAGTGTGCACCTGCATTAAATTATACAAAATTAACATACAAACTTCAAAAATTACAATAAATAGTTAAATTTGAAACAAACATGAAAATGTGTTTAAATAGGATGTCCATACATATATTAAGATCATATAAAATTGAAACACACATATACATTGATTGAACTTGAGCATGTGCATACAAAATTCAAAATTTAACATGTACATACATTTAAAATAAAAAATACGATGCATAATTTGCATGCATACATCATTAAACTAAACTATGTACATACATACAAATTTCAAAATTTAAGAATTATATGCAATTTTAATACATTTGTACATACTAAACAATAAACTTGAAACATTCACAAAAAGCTCGTTTTATGTCTAATGCATATATATATATATATATATATATTACAATTTTCCAATAGGAGAAATCATGATCTAGTAGATAGTCATAAAAAATATATTATTATAAATTCATCATTATAAGTTCATAAATTCCACCAAATTCATAAATTCATGTCACTAAAAATATCCGTCTAGAACCAAAATCATAAATTCACGTCACTAAAAATATCCATTTAGAACCAAAATCATAAATTCACATCACTAAAAATATCCATCCAACCAAATTTATAAATTCATCATAAAAAATATTCATCGTTCACCAAATTCATAAATTCATAACTATTTAAGATCATTGTCTTAATTTAGAAACTACTGTGGCTCTCTACTACATCTCTTCATTTCTTTGTGTTTTCCTTTTCAGAATCAGAAGTTCTCCTCTCCTCTAGCCATTGTCGATGCTCATCTAAGATCCCATCCATAGCCCAGACAACATCAACAATGGTTTGCATCCTAGATGCAATCATCCTCATAGGTGGTGCAACACATTCTTCATTTTGAATAATGTTGATTTGATCTTGGATGGTTCTAACATTGGACTTGATTCATGCTTGTAAACAAGCACCATCAATTTCAGGTGGTGGAGGTGGGGGGTTATGAGGTGGAGTGGGTGGAGGTGGAGGTGAAGGTGGTGGAGATGGATGCTGCGGAGGTGGATTGCAAATATTATTGAGTCAATCCATGTGATCTCTAAGATATGAGTGAACCTACATTAGATTTGTAATTTTAAAACGTAAGATACATGTTTAGGAAATACCCTAAAACCATTCAATATAAATGGCCTAATTGAATACAAATGATAAAATATGTAAGCCTCATTATGTCTAAGGAATGTTACTTGAATGAAAATACAATTAACTATTAATATAGGACAATTTATGAATGCTATAGGGTTTACGGTTTAGAGTTTAGGATTTAGGTTTTAGGATAATAAGACGCCTTAAGGGGATCTATGTAGTAAGGTCCTAGTACAAAATTACATGGATTTTAAGTGAATAAAATTTGGTGAAGATGCCCAAGGCAACCAAATTTCATTAAGTTACGAGCCAACTTCACCAAATTTTATTCAATTGAGCCATGTCATTTTGTCCTGGGAACTTACTAGACATAGATCCCCTTAAGCCATCCTATCACCCTAAACTATAAATCGATCAACCTAGATCATGATTTATCTCATTCATATTATAATCTTGCATGATCCTATTATTGTTAAATTTGGTTTCCTTGGGCAACTTCACCAAATTTTGAGAACTTATTTGATCCAGAAATGTCATATTAGGACCCCTTAAGAAATCGATTTATGGTTTAAGGTGATAGGATGGATTAAGGAGATCTATGTCTAGTGAGGTCCTAGGAAAAAATGACATGGCTCAAGTGAATAAAATTTTGCGAAGTTTCCCAAGGCAACCTAATTTCATTAAGAGCCTAAGAAAAAATGATGGCTTTAGGGTTTAGGGTTTAGAGTTTAGAGTTTAGGGTTTAAGGTAATAGGATAGCTTAAGGGGATCTATGTAGTAAGATCCTATGAAAAAATGAAATGGCTTAAGGGAATAAAATTTGGTGGAGTTTCCTAAGGCAACCAAATTTCATTTTAAGGTCCTAGGACAAAATGAATGCTTTAGTGTTAAGGGTTTAGATTTTAGAGTTTAGGGTTTAGGGTTTAGCGAACTTAGGGTGAAGTTTTGGTGGCCCTTGGAATAATGGACTTTCAAGTTAGTGCCTAGTTTATGAATATTTTTTATTTTATGAATAGATTGACTATTACCGTAATAGAAACACATAATTATGTATTATTAAGATTGAGTTTGATGCATATTTTAACTAGATATTTTTTTAATTCAATATAAGATTATTTTATTTAATATTTTTTTCATTAATATTTCCCACTTAAATGAATTTTATGATATAAAATGTATAATATAAAATTAGTTAATGTTGAATCAAGTATTTTATTTTTGATTGTTTGGAATTGAAAGAACCTAAAAGAAAGAAAAGAAAAACATTTATATTCTTTTAGTGTCTAGGTAACTAGTGCAAAAATTGAGATTTTAGACTAAACTAGAAGCCTAATTAACAAGTAATTGACTAGAATGAGGGTTAAGATTGTCAAAAGACAACAGACAACACATGCAAACAAGAAATAGAAACAAGGCATGACTAAGAGAGATCAAAACATAAAATAGAAATGAATGTTGAATACTATCTAATTAAGTGACAATTGAAAATTGATTGTACACTTGGATTTATAAATTTGCTAACTAAGTTTGCAAACAAACACTGATAAAATTTATGAATTGTAACTATTCTTTAATATATTATTTTATAATCTAATTATAATTTAACATTGAAACTAAATTTTAACATGTCGTTTTCTCCATACAATGCAAATGAAATTTAAAACATTTAAATTTTGCAAATGATTTTTCTTGAGCTCGAAATTAGGGTTTTCAAAATCAAAATGATTTGTTCGATTTCAATTTAGGGTTTTAGCAAATTTTTTGTTTCAATTCAATTTAGGGTTTCAATTTCTAAGCAATTACTAAGCAATTAGGGTTTTTAATGCAATTTTTTTGTTTTATTTCAAACTAGGTTTTTCAAATTCCATTTTTTTTGTTTGATTTGAATTCAGAGTTTCAAAAAGCTTGATTAGGGTTTCTAAATACAATTTTTTTATTTCATTTCAATTTATAGGGTTTTGAAATGCAATTTTTTTTTCATTTCAATTAGGGTTTTCAAATACATTTTTTTTTGGTTTGGTTGAACAATTTAGGTTTCAAAAGCTAAATTTTGTTTCTAAAATACAATTGAAGGTTCATTTTTTTTCGTTTCTATTCAATATCTTTAGGTTTCATTGTGTTTTTCCATCTATTTCTACAATTCCTCAGTTCTACTATAACAAGAAATAAAATGCTTAAAACGTCAAATAAATTAAAAAAAAACATGCTAAAATCAATTCTACTATTCACAATTTCAATAAAAAATGAAAAAATCCAAAAAAATGGGGGTGGATAGGTACTTGGAGGCTATTTTTGGAGGTCATTGTCGCTCAGAACTCAGGATCCTATGCACTGCTAAAATGAAGCTTTGTTCATTTAAAAATAAATAAATACCATTACAAAACAAGATCCCGATTATTACAAAACGAGATCTCAATTTTTATAAATCGGGATCTCATTTCATACTAATCGGGATCACGTTCCCTATCGGTCAGTTTGGGACCCTTTAACAAACGGGATCTCGTTTAAGTTTTAGGCTTGGGATCCCATTTATAAAAATTGGGATCCCATTTTTGCAATGTCGATTTCATTTTTTTGGCTAAGGAAAAAACTTCCATGTTTCGTGGACTCAACTTTGTGTACTTACCCTCTTGATGAACATTAAGAGTCTATCTAGAAATCAAATGAGGAAAGGAATGCTTTATTTCCTCTGCATCCTCCCAAGTAGCATTGTCCTCAGAATATTGGTCCCACTGAACCTTCTTGGACAATGTCTCTATTTCACAACTTGATGCTTCATCTATCCATAATTCTAATGGGCTCCACCAGCACCTTTCCTGGATCCTACACCTATAAAGAATTCCAATCAAGTATATGAGATGCATATGGATGATATGGCTTAAGCAAAGAAACATGAAATACATTATGGAGTCAAGCTAGAGCAAGTGACAGAGCTAGTCAGTATGAAACTGAGTTAATGACTTCTAGCGCATCGAAGGGACCCACATATCTAGGGGCCAACTTGGAATATTTTCCAAAGGTAATGGAGTTCTTATGTGGCTTGACTCTCAAAAAGAATTTATCTCCCCCTTAGAACTGTATGAAGGTTCTACTCTTGTCAACATAACCTTTTTGTCTGTTTGTCGCTCCTTCATTCTATCATTGATGAGTTTCATCTGCTCTTCCATCTCTTTGAGCATTTCAGGGCCCACTATGATCATGTCTTCCAACCTCTCCCAACTGATGGGTGTATGACACTTTTTCCTGTAAAGAGCCTCAAAAGGTGTCATACCTAAAGACACATGGAAATAGTTATTATATGAAAATTCTAATAAAGGTGGATACTCTTCCCACTTATACTTTTGGTCCATGCAATACATTTGGAGAAGATCCTCTACTACTTGATTGATTCTCTCAGTTTGACCATCGGTTTAAGGATGATATATTAAACTAAAATTCAAATTAGTTCCCAAGGATACATTCAAATTTTTCCAAAACCTAGACGTCATTTGAGTATCTATGTCAGATATGATAGTCTTTGGAACTCCATGCAAATTCTTGGCCAAGGTCAACGATCCATCCTTAAGGTTCCCTAGAATGAAATGTGCCATCTTTGTCAACTTTTCAATTACTAACATAACATCATGCTTTCTT
Source organism: Sequoia sempervirens (assembly GCA_007258455.2). Classification (NCBI taxonomy): domain Eukaryota; kingdom Viridiplantae; phylum Streptophyta; class Pinopsida; order Cupressales; family Cupressaceae; genus Sequoia; species Sequoia sempervirens. The sequence continues at coordinate 24,734 of VDFB02074340.1, forward strand.
TTCCTTAATGGCAACCCTTGGATAAAGTCCATACTGATCACCTTCCACTTGTACTCAAGTATGTCATGAGGATAGAGAAGCCATGTTGGATACACATGTTTAGCCTTGACTTGTTGGCATTCCAAGCATCTGGCTACATACTCAACTATATCCTTCCTGAGCTTAAGCCAAAAATACAAAGATTTCAATTCCATGATAATCTTGATAACTTTGAGGTGTCCTTAATATGGTACATTATGGATTTCCTCCAAGACCAACTTTATGAGTTCTCCAAAATCTAGAATATACATCCTCCTCTAGTATCTTAGGATTCCATCTAGCTCAATGTCATACCCATCATATCAATGGTTTGAAGGGCTTACCTGAAGATCTTGTTTAACCTTTTCATAATTCTCATCCCCTTACAAGTGTTGCATCACTTGTTTCTTTAGATTTGACCTTGTTGAGGTCATAACTACTAGATGTCTTCTTCTACTAAGAGCATCAACTACTCTATTCTCTTTTCCTTTAATGTACTCGATTCCAAAGTCATACTCACTACAGAACTATAGCCATCTTCTCTGACATGCATTGAGATTTGGTTGGGTGAAAATATATCTCAGTCCCAGATGATTTGTTTTGAGCTCAAATGGCTTCCCCAATAGGTAATGCCTCCACATCTGCAAGGCATACACTATTGTAGCCAATTCCAAATCATGTGGTGCATAGTTCATTTTATGTTGCTTTAGCTTCCTTGAATCATACACCACCACTTGCCCACCTTGCATTAATATAGATCCTACACCATCTCCCGAAACATTTGTGATCACTATAAATTGACCATTGGGATCAGGTATAGTCAACACCGAGGTTGTAGTGAGCTTCTCCTTTAGGAGTTGAAATGCATGCTCACACTTTTTTGTCCACTCAAAATTTTTCCCTTTCCTTTGAAGAGATGTGATTGGGGATGCAATATGAGAAAATACCATTACATACTTCTTGTAGTATCCTACTAGCCCCATAAAGCTCTGCACTTTTGTCACACTCTGAGACACTGGTCATTCTACTATTGACTTTATCTTTTTTAGGATCTATAGATACTCCTTTTGCAGATATGATGTGACCAAGTTAATGCACCCTATCCTGATAAAATGAGCACTTGGATAGCTTTCAAAAAAGTTTCTTCCCCTGAGACATTGTAAGACTATCCTCAAATGCTTATCATGCTCTTCAATTGACTTGGAATAAATTAGGATGTCATCAATAAAGATCAAGACAAAGTCATCTAGGCAATATTTGAATACACTATTCATGAGATTCATGAAATTTTTTGGTGCATTGGCCAGGCCAAAAGGTACCACCATGAACTTGTAATGTCCATACCGAGTCCAGAAGGAAATCTTAGGGATGTCCTCTTCTTTTATTCTCAACTTGTGATAACCAGATCTGAGATCTATTTTAGAGAACATTGCTTCTCCCTTCATTTGATCAAATATCTCATCAATCCTTGGAAGATGGTATATATTCTTGATGGTTTCCTTCTTCAACATCTGATAGTCAATACACACACAAGGTTCCATCCTTCTTAACAAAGATAATCGATGCACCCCAAGGAGACACACTAGGTCGAATAAGCCCCTTGATCAACTGTTCTTGCAACTGGGTCTTCAATTTGAATAACTCGGTGGTAGTCATCATGTATGGGGCTTTAGATTGAGGTTCGACTCCTAGTACTATATCAATAGAGAAATCAAATTCTTGCTTAGGAGGTAGTTTTGGGAGTTCTTCAAGGAATACATCTCATAACTCCTTGAGAATGGGGTAATCAACCAATTAAGGCTTCATATTTTCAGGTTCACTCACGTGTACTGCATAGATAGTACACCCCTTCCTTTGAGTCTTCTTGAGCTACATAGTCGAGATCTGCCTAAGCTTTAGCAATCTCTAGATTCTATGAATCTCAACCGGGCTCTCATAGTCGTCCAAACAACTAACAACTCTGTCCTCACAATTTACAATGGACTTGTACTTGGTTAACTAGTTAATCCCCAAGATTACATCGTAGGAACCTAAGGGTGCCACATAAAGGTTGACTTGAGTTAGGAAGCTGGGAAGCTCTAACTCAATGCTATAAATACATGAATCCACCCTTTGCTCTACTTGATTTCCATACTAGACCATCCAAGAATTTTCCATGTGTCTAGGTCTAATGGATAGCTTAGAAATTATCCTTGGATCAACAAAACATTCAGTAGCTCTAGTATCAATCAAAATAGAAATAGGCTTGCCATATAGCTTACTCGACAATTGGATTGGTGAGGCTTGATATTCAACTTGTTTTTTATCCACCATCACATGGATTTGATGGTTGTTTCCTTCCTTTTGTTCCTTTGAATGTTGTGGGAAATTAGAGGCATAATGATTTCCTCCATGGGTGTAGAAACCATCACAAGGCCCTTTTTGACCTCCTAACCTATCTTCCTTGGAGCTCTTCTACTTATTATCAAAATTTCCTTTGCCATTGTTGGCCTTCTTATTATTTTTGCCACTACAACCCTCTGCTTTCTCCTATGAGTCACTCCCCCTCTTCAGATTCCTAATCTGACGAGGTTTGTCTCATTTTTGAAATTTATTATTCCTGAATCGAGACTTAGAATCTAAATTCTTTTAGAGATTGGATAGTTGTTACAACTTATGTTCTTGCTTGTTGGCCTTCTTGAAGACCTCCTCCATGGTGAGAGGATTATTGTACCATAGAAAAATGGATCTTTGGACATTTTCATGGTCATTTGGGTTGTTCCCTATGATTCTTGGCCTAATTTTCCTTGATTTAATGTTGTAATGTGCCCCAAACATTCACATTAGGTCTTGAATCTTTGAATTATTAAGACTTTATGATGTCTTGTAAAGGTGTTGTGAAGTTTTGTAACACATCTTCATACTTTTCTAGAATCTTCTTATTATAATTCACTTAAATATTCCCTTTTTATCACTTACCAAGTCTTATTTTAAAGTGTTGTAAAATTTTGTAACAAATTTTCATGCTTTTCTAGGCTTGTCATCAATAATTACACCTTTCTTATGTCTTATTTGACCTCTTTATGCACTTAAAGGTCTTAATTAAGTGTATTTTTGAATATAAACCTGATTAAAATCATTAAATACAACTTAATTCCCAATACCCATTCACCATTAGGGGCGAATGAGTTCCTCTTGGCACAAAAATCAAAATAAATTCAAATTACTAGCAGATTTTTATTCATTAAGACC
>VDFB02074343.1:0-37761 GCA_007258455.2 Sequoia sempervirens
GGTAAAGGTTGATTTATGGCTAGTTGAGGCTGCTAGAAGGGAATGGCTTCATAATTAGATGAAGATGAGGATGATGGAGATGATGGAAGTGGTTGGGTGGATGATGATTCTCCCCTTCTTCTGGTCCTTCTTGACCTGGTAGGAACTTGCAATTCTTGAAACTGTTCTTCTCCTGGCGTAGATCTGGTTCTTCTTCAAAATCTTTCAGGAGAAATGACAGAAAAAAATTGACCCAACTTGCTTATTCAAGCCCTCCTTCTAGTGTCAATCTATTGATGGTGTTTTTTGCACAACAACAACTCAGACAAAATATGATATCCTATCTCTCTTGAAAGGTAAATCTCTATCAGCAAGCCTCAAGAGATAACCCCAAGGTCTCTAATGTTAGGTCTTGATAAATGCAGTGAAACAACTCAAAGATAATGTGAATATTGTTGGTAATCACAAAGGGACCTTACAAATAAATATTGAATCTTCAAACCTATCAAATTTTGCAATGTATTGATACTTGAAATTCTAAATCTAACCAAGATGATAAAGAAATAACAAAAGATAAGGGTTTAAGAGAGATCGTAAAATTAAAATTAATCCTAAGATTAATAATGCAAATCATAAAATATTTGAAATGGAACAATCCCTCAAAACTAACCCCTGCTTAACCCATATTTCATTTGCAATCTTACAGATTTAGTGCAATCTTGTAAGGAACTAAATATTTTCAGATCATGAGACATTCATCCAAAGCAACCCTATTTTTTAATTGAAATGAATAAATAATCACAATTTAACTAAGCATATAAATATAAGGTCCAGGCTCACTTTACACAACAACTTACAATCAACAAGCTGCTAAAAGTATGGACTAGGGATTGCTAAAAAACACTTCAAAAATCTAACCACAAGTACCATTAAATCATATCTAACTCTAAATCTAACATATATATCCAATATTTTCAAAGCAATCTTGAAAGATGGAATAACAAGAACCATGCAAGATAAATCAATACAAGAAAGAGCACCAAAGCACAATGTCTTTACTTATATTGAATCACCCAAAAGTTGCAACAATTCCAGTATTCAGTATAACAACACTTGCTTTCTAAATAACTAACTCGTAGTTCTAGCTCTTGCTCTATCACTTATCTTGCTCCAAAATCTAACTAGCTTAACAAATGAAGCAAAATTCCCTATTTATAGAAATTTCATGCTAGGTCGGCCCAGTTAGGATTACAAAGATAGGAGGCCAAAAAAAGGTCGACCTAGAAACTTCTTTCAATAAAATAACATTTTTGGAATTTAATGCCTGATAATTTTTCCAGGTCGGCCTAGATTCCCCAATGTAGATCGCTCCAATGCATGTAGAGGTCGCAAGAAGAAACATGTAGGAAACCTTAGATAAATGGGAAGCACTAATCTCAATGCAATCATGCATTAACTGGTCCTTTTTCCTTATCTTGACCCAATTTATCCTGCACCTTAAGAAAGATCTTCTCTAAGTCGGCCTATGGTGGGGTGATCAATAATTAAAATATTCTTTCAATTGATTTAATTTCCTCCCTTGATTCTTTGATGACCTTGTGCCACTCTACCTTGAGATCTTGAAACTTCTCCATAACAACAATATAGGTAGCAACATCATCCAAATTTTGGGCAATGAATGGACCATCATCAATGGGAGCATAAACTTCATGCCACAATTTTCTTACTTGTTCAAGGCTCAGGTCCTTTGATGCAAATTTCTTCCTTCCAATCATTATACCAAAGAATGAGATGCATTTATTATAAATGTCATTCAATGTATTCCCCACCTGTTGACCTCATTTATGAATCTTCTTTAGAACTCCCTGCTTAATTTGCAGGACCTCATACCACTCCCAAGGCTCTGAAACCTTTGAGGAAGGAAAGATTTCATCACTTATTAATCTTTCCTCAGTATACTCCACAATTGTCTTTGTTTTCTACAAGAGAAGATCCACATCACCTTTATCTTGTACCAATAAAATCTGCACCCACTCAAATGATCTATGTGCATCTCCATAGGTTGACAAAACTTCCTTAATCATGTTTTCTCCTCTAAGCCCTACTCCTTGTAACCATTCATGTGTAGCCTTTGTAGAATTTTTCATCTTTGCAAGCTCACCAACTATTTCCTCAGGTAAGAAACCTCCTCTTGATGATGAAGAACCAATTTGGCCGATGGACTGCAAGGGTTTCATGAGATTTTGTAGATATTTCTTTAACTCTTCATTTTCTTTCTTCAATCTTCCCTTGGCTTGCACTTCTTTATCCAATCTTTCCAAAATTGTGGCAGCAGACCCCTTGAACTTTTCTACTTCTTGTCTTCTAGAGGTAGGCACCAAATTTATTGTTTGAATGTTGTAATCTTAAGGAGTTACCTCATCCTTATTCTTATCTGCTACAAGAGTGGCAATATAAACCACCCTATTGTTTGACTCATCCCTGTCAATCCTGAAAATAGTTTTGGCCTTCTTCTTTGTTTTACCTTTTCCAATATTAGCCAGTAAATAATCCCAACTTAGAGGAATATCATCTATAACTACTTGCTTGCTTTCTAATTCCTCATTGAGCCAACTAGGAGTAGAAATATTTGACTGTTGCTCACCTTATTTATCCCTTTCTTGTTGACCAGAGGAGGAGTCAACATTTGAACCATGTAGCACCACAAAAAATTATTCACCTTTATCTTCTTTTTCTTCATCTTTCTCCCTATCTCCCTCTGGATTCCCATCCTTTTCCTTTTCATGCATCTCTGTCACTTCACCAATTGGAGGAGTTCTTTCATGCATCTCTTATTTCTCTGGGGATTTTTATCTTTTATCCCCGATAGGTGAATCTTCATGTGATACCAAAGAAGATTGCAAAATCCTATCAATATCTGCCTCCACCCTGTGAAGATCCCCATCCTTAAATTCTTTTTTCTTCTCCTTGATGGATATCCTCAACAACTGCATCTGTTGGCTCTTTTTATTCACGATGCAATTCTTGAGTATAAGGAGAGGTAGAAGCATCCTTTTGTTGTTGTGTAACAGAGGGAATCATGGAGGCAACTTCTTTTTCCAAAATTCCCCTAGGGGATGGAGTTCTTGTTTTCTGAGTATAAACCTGTGTTTTCTCTCCAAAACTCTCAACATTTACCAACTATGGTCCTGTCTCATCCTCCCCCTAGGAGGCTCATCCTGCTTCTTTGATGTTCTTGTTACTCTTCTCCTTTGAAGCATAGGGGTATCACCCTTCTTTCCCTCTTACTCACATTCCTCTTGAGAAAATTTCTTCTCTTTGGAGGTAATCCTTCTCTTCTTTGCTATGGGATTTCTTTTCTTTTCTTCCCCGGTCTTTGCTTGGCCACCTTTGATCTTAATTTTAAAAGGGGAACCCACTTTTTCCTTACCTTTTGGGTCCTTCTCCTCCTCAAAAGTAGACTGAGATTCCAAGCTTCCCATCGAGTCATAGTATACTGTTTCCCTTCATTATCTAGCTCCCAAATATTATGCTTGGTCCACAACTTAGTGTATTTGATTACAGGGGCATTGATTTGATGCAATTCTATTATTTCTTCTTCCATCCAATCAATTTCACTTATAGGCTTATCTTTAACTCATTCATAATCATGGGTTTGTATAACTTCTCCATCATCATCAATTTGATCTGGGATAGCCTTGATTCTATACAGTCTAATCAAATTGACGGGCAACCTGGAGAATTTCCTCTTCAAAACTTTGAATTCATCTTTGTAGTTGGCTCAATAATTTTCAAAGTCATGTTTATGTATGAATTCACTACTGGCTCTCTTTTGAGCCCCACCTATTCTATCAAATCTGGGCCTCTTAATATGTAAAGATAGGTTGAAAGTGGCCATCTCTCATGAGAAAACTCTGCTGTAGCCAAGGAAGGGCAAGCCTCATGACCTCCAATCCTTAGCGGGAATTCATTACCAAAACCAGTTTTGTGCAAATCCCTTTTCACAATTGCATCAAAGGCACAAATCTTCCTTGTAACCTCCAAAAGAATGATAGGATCTGTAGGATATCTGGGCAATGTGTATGGAGCTCTCGGACAACCATCAATCCTAATGTAAGAAAATGTGGGAAACTGTATAAACCATGCTCCAAACCTCTGAATCACTTCCCTGGCAGCATCAAAAATTCTAACATGCTCTGCACCCTGGAGCAACCTTGTAATGTACATGGTGAATGCATCATTCACCCTTCTATAGCTAAGACTATCCAAATGTAGCTGAGGGTTGACTTCATAAATTACATCTTGGCCAAAGACCCCTCGATTGCTCAATCCCTTATATGGATGGAACCTTGCCAAGACATAGACCAAATAATTTGTCATAGTGAAAGTCTTGGTCTACAACACATTGGACAATTGCTCATGAATTATCTTACTAATTATTCCTACCCAATGGTAGTCTACACCTTGTTCCATTCTTACTAACAAATAAAACATCCAATTTTCAAACATTCCTGCATTCTTCAGACCCATCACTCTACTGAGAAGAGTGATTGCATCATAGTAATCTGATTTAAACTTAGCCCTGAACAACTCTTTTGGAAATTTAGAAATATATGCCTTTGGTTTCTCTATCCAAGTATTAATAACATCCAAAGCATTATTTATATCCTGCTCATAATGTTTCTTGGCTATATGAATATCAAATTGCACTACATGAGACCTGTCTGGCATGTCAAATGTCTGGGCAACTAAGACACGAGAGAATTTTGCAAGCACTTTTCCCTGTGGACCAATTACTCTCTATGTACCTTGATCATAGTGTCGAGCACACTCCAAGAAAAGCTCATAACATTGCACTGTGGAAGGAAAACCGGCCACATGAGCCAACCCAAAATATCTCATTCTCCTTACTAAAATAGAAGGGTCGCCTGCTGCCATCCTTGCCTTAAATTCTTCATAGTCTCACTTTCCCACATTAGTGTCAGTCACCTCTGACCAAATAGAGATAAGTTTTCTCTCTAGAATTTTTCTCTTTATATCCAACTTAATCCTTTTAGCTTCTGAAATAGGAGCTTCCTCAACATCAGGATCCATTTATTTTCCCTTACCCTTGCCAGCAGAAGCCTTGCTTAATTTAGCCTACACTCAGCAAAAAGTCACAATCAATATTCATTACAACACAAAAACAAAGTTTATCCCATCATAAATAACACATTCATCATCCAAATAAGCCCAAACAATGATCATAATCTCTTAAAATCTCACAAACATGATTTGGGGATTTTCACCCCTTTGCAGAAATGAGGCCAAGAAGGAAATTTGGGGATTTCATGACCAGGCAGAAATCAGCGAGGAAAGCAGAACTATTTCCCAAAAATAATTTAATTAACATTATAGCTCAAGAAATGACAATATCCAACCTTTAATCAAACCAATCATAAAATGTCAAAATTATGCAATGAAAATTCACCCATTCTACAATTTTCTCATTTTCAGAAAGTTTCAGGAATTTCCATTCAAGACGAAAATTAGCAAGGATATCATAACTTTTGCATTTATATGCATTCTCGGGTAAATGATAGGACGATGGAAATTTCATGGATTTCTGAGTGTGAAGGAATTCCACGAGGTACCTAAAATCTCTAAGAGTCCCAATTCTTCACAATTTTGACCAAATTGATCGAATGATCACAAATTTAGGATTTGGATTAGATTTTTATTCGCTTCAAATCATTCATCCTTGATTTAGACTTATGATTCATTCAATCACAGTTCAATTAACCCTTAGCAAGAAATTAAAAATACACAACCCTAGGGTTTTTCCATGAATAAACAGTCAAAGGGTTCGATACACTCATTCATTCAATCAAATCATAATTAGTTCTTCCAAAACCCTCAAAGCAAGTAATCGATCAAATACAAATGGAAAATAACAACTCACACTTGCACTCAGATCATCAATTCGTGAAACATACAAAACCCTAGATCCATCAAATCAAATCACCATTATGCACAACAACAAATTCAAGGGCCAAAATCTAGCAAGGAGTGGCATTATTAAATTATCAATTCAATGGAGAGTTACGACCTTGACACTCAGGGGAGGCATCAAAATGAAAAAGGGGACAACCCTAGTTTAAGCATAGACCTCCAAATACATAGAAACCCGCACATAGAATACACATAATACCATAAAACCACTGATACTCGTCAATCAAAAGCAAAGGAATCATTCAAATACCATTGATGAAGCAAAACTTAGGAGGACAATTGGAAGCAAGCTTCAAATCTCATGCAAATGCAAACGAGGCCAAGGAAATGCTACCAAAACTAGCAATCCACAACTCCAATAATCTAGCTCACACGTAGCTCCCTAGGACCAAGCTCTTCAAATTCATTGTGAGACAAATAATACCAATGTAACCCACATAAAATCCCTCACAATCCCATTAAATTCAAGTTGCAACATTCGTATGACAGGCATAAATTTGGCGAAATGACCGCTTAAAACTCAATTCGGGGATCCGAGGGAATGATAGAGCTCGGGGATTTGAAGACTCAAGGAAGTTCAGAGAATTCTTCCAGATACTAAATTCTACAAAATGCTAGAATCTTTGAAATCTAACAATAAGCAATAACCTTGGGCATTTGAGACACTAACGAAAATAAGAGATTTCCGCATAGGGAGGAAATACTTGAGATCCATGAAAAACCCGAAACTGACCCTTAGCTTAGGATTTTCAATGAACCACCTCAAGGGATCACTTGCATAGGCAAGATAAGAATTCAAACATGTTACAAGGTGGCCAAACCTTTGCAACCAAAGGATTACAAGCACCCAAGACCAAAGACCAGCCCAAGAGGTAGAATTGCAGAAAGTACCCAAAAGACTAAAAAAAGAGGGTTCCTTCTTTCAGTGGGGCATGTGTGCGAAAACTGCACAACAAAACTCAAACTTAAGACTTTATCACTTATCAAATATTCAACCACACTATTATGTTATTAAATATGAGCATGAAACATAGATAATAGAAAGTAAATCAACACAATGAACTCCATATTTTTACATGGAAAACCCAATAAGGGAAAAGCCACAGTGAGGGTTAAATCACACCATATAGTATTTTAAAAAGGAGGCTCACTGCCAAAAGGACTCACTATCCAACAAGAGGCTCACTTCCTACAGAAAAATTATATAAAATAGAGTAAGGCTTTACAACCCAAAATGAACTGGAAAGATGAACCTGGCATGTGTTGATACAGTTTCGGATATGCTCACAGTTGCTACCTTTCTTATCACACCTTCACATTCATTACCTCTTCATTATTTCCTCAATCACTTTCCTATAGACTCACTACACATATTCGTACACACCCATTCACTCTTACTCACTCACTCACACACACAAATTGTTCGCCATATGCTTATATATACCCGATCTTCCATCGCAGACACAAATTAGGTCAGCTCCACAAAGTATTTTCAAAATGATTTAACTATTATTATGTCAGCTCCAATAGTTCACAAAATATTTCTAAACACACAAAACAATCTTTAGCACATTCCATCATGTTGGCTCAGACCAAGAAATAGGTCGCACATAAGTTTTCACATCAAATCAAACTTAACAAGTCAGCCAGGAATAATCTTCAACGCAACAAGGCAAATATCAATCTGATGGTTGCAACTACATTGTACGAGCACCAGAGCACAAAATAACTTGATCATGCACACTTTTAACATCCATCAGTAGTTTTCCAAAACCACAACTGAAGATTATCAACCACGAAGAAGTGCAGACTAGAATACCAGATTGGCAACCAAAATACCAGACCAGCCACCAGAGAGGATAAGCACCGGTATAATAGTACCAGACCCAACTGCCAACATACTACCAACATGGTGACATCAATGACAGCAAATAGATAACTTTACTCATTTTTCCAACAATCTCCCCCTTTGTCATTGATGGCAACATGTGAATAAAAAAAATAAAATTCCTCTCCACTATCTCCAACACTTTCCATTCCAACTCTCTCCCCCTTTGAAATCAATGGCAAAGGGTGCCAAAAATGAGTGCAAAGATGATGACATCAAAATTTCAAAAATATTTCCAAAAACTTCAAAAAATTCCAACAATCTAGATCATTTAAGGAAGCATAAATTAAGTGAAGATGACTCTCTTCACCTAAAACACCTTCTTATACCTTTCTTTGAGAACTGGATACAAATTCTTCCAGTTAAAAACAACAGATTTCAATTTCATTCATGTACTTTTCGATAATCCCAACAGAGTAAAAGAGGGTAACCAATCTACGTCAGAACATTGTTTCTCAATATCTTCAGCATCAACAAGAATTCTGGAAAGATGATCTAACCAAACTTCAACAATTTCTTTAAGAAGCCAAAATTTCTTTGTCACATCATTTCTTTGTCTTTGTGTAATGATCAATTTAGCCTGAAGTTCACCAACTCTTATCCTTTGTTTCCCTTCTTTATCTTCAAATATGTCAAATTTCTTTCCGATCTCATTCACCTCGGCTTCAATCGCTTCAATTTTGCTTCTGAAGTTGTCTACAACATCAAGCCACCAAAGAAAATACTTGTAAACATCTAAAATTTCTTCAACACACTTCTTAGTTTCTACAATCAATCTAGGCAATCTTTGCATATCCTTTTTACATCTTCTTTCAAAAAAAGATTCCCATCTTACGTCCTTCCGAACCTTCAAGCAACATCCTTTCTTCAATAATCTCAATCAGATTCTCTGGTAAGAAAACATAAACAATACATACTTCAATACCTTTCCAAAGTAGATAATCTACCAGTGCATCATCAATTTTTAGTCTGTCAATAGATGAGGGAGCATCCCATAATTCACCAATCTTCTTCATTTTTCCTTCAACTATCATAGACTGGATATCATCAAGATCAAGGGATTCAGTACCAGTCAGTGATTCATTCTCCTTCTCATCCAAAATATCAATGATGTCTTCAACCATTTCCTTTCTCTTTTTTGATTTTGGAGGGGAATAACTGATAACAACTTCCAATTCTCTTTTCCCAGACGAAGAGCCTAATTCGAATCGACTTACTACAGATATACCAGAGCAAGGGTTTGCTCGCAAGGATGAGAAATACGATCTACACATATTTTCATTATCTTCCAAAGGCTCTAGATGTCTGTAAATTTGTTTTCCAATAGGGATACTAGATTCCCACACCACATTATCTTTTCCCGATAGAGAATTCAGAAAGTAAAACACCAGGCATACCAGCAAGGATTTGAAATGAAGCAAATAATTCTCAACCAATGATATTTGAATATTTTCAAGCAAATTCTCAAGTAACAAGCTACATAAATCAAATTGTCTATTCTCCTTAACCATCATGTGGGCTATGTGTATGTCAATAGCCAAAGTTGAGTTTTCACGATTCCTAAAATAAATTTTGTATGAGATACCATATGTAACATACCTAACGGCCAAGTCAACAAGTGTATCAATAAACAATGCTCTCTGATCTTTTCCAATGCCCATCAGCTCCACCACATCTTTATATTTCATAGTTTTCTTTCTAGGAAGTTCTCCAATGCTACATAATCCAGTGATTTCTTTAATTGCTTCTTTAGAGATCAAGTATGGTTTTTCCAAAACAATGTTTCCATCCTTAAGACAATTCAATAAGAATAGGATAACTTCCTTATCTGAAACCCACAAAAAATTCACTCCACAAATCCATCCCTAGGGTTTTTATATTCTGTAATTCGACTTCACTCAACCCTGTTGTGCAGTTTTGCACACACGCCCCACTTGGAGTAGGGACCCTCTTTTTGACTTCGGATGTCTCTTAGACCTTTGGTTTTTATTGGATTTTTCCTTTCAAGGTTTTGAGATGTTGGTCTTGCTTGCCTCGGTCTTACCCTAAGGGTTGAATTGATCAAACTTGGTTTTTAATGGAAGTTCGGGTTTTGACCTGGGTCCAGGATTTTCCGGTTCACCTGGATTTTCCCGAGTCCTGGTTCATTGTCCGGTCACTGTCGGATTTTCTAAAGTTCGGGTTTTTGGGTGAATCTGAGAGTTTCCGGGTCACCCGGATTTTCCCGGATTGCATCGGAGCCCCGAAGGGTGCGTTGTCCGCGGAGTTCGTGCTCACCCGGATTGTCCGTCTAGCTCAATTTTTTCTGAAATTTCGTTTTGGGCTCGGGTTTCCAGATTTCCTCGATATGTCTTATCAGCCATTAATGCTTGAGGTATGTCTTCTCTGGCGCGATTTTGAGCAGATTTAAAGGCTTTTAGTGCTCTTCATGATTTCATTATTCATTTGTCATCTGCTCTAGCGCTTAGGATTGTTCATTTTGAGCTTTGGTCTTTGGATTTGGTCTGCTCGTACGTGGATTCCTTGGGCGTTTGAGTTGATATTATCACCGCTAGGGCACCCTGATTTGCAGTGATTTTCTTAGGCTCGAGGTTCATTCATATTTCATTCATGGTAAGTCATCATTGACTTCTCCCTTCATTTTATGTTTCGTGATTGAATCTTTCGGGTTATTGTTGATGATTATTTGGGTCGGCCTTTGCTCATTTTTTCGTAATTTCATATTTATTGAGATAGGGTTTGGTCCATCTTTTTACAGGTTTTCAATGCTTGCACTGCGCATCCCTTCATTTTGTTGATTGAATTTTGGGAGTGCCTAGGCGTTCTTTTGAGGTCCTACCTTGTTTGTGCGTAATCTAGTTCAATTTCTGAAGGTAGGGTTTCATTAGGTCTGCTTAGGGTTGTTAATTTTAGTCGGGTTATTGACACCCTCGCGCCCTGCGTATAGCTCGACCTTGTTCATAGCATGTGAGATCCTGGTATGCCTTAGTTTTATCATTCTGAGGGAGAGTGTCTGAATTTCTAGCTTGTTTTAGCTCTCGTGGCGGGGGTTTAGCTGTTAGTGGTAGGGCATCATTATTTTGTCACAGTGATCGGCCATTTGAGAGTTGTCGGAATTAAAATTCAGATACAATCGAAATCTGGCTTATTGGGATTGATTTTGTGTCCATTAGATTTGGATGGGAGGTTTTATAAGATTTCTTCACAAACGGTTTGCGCGTCGAACGATTGTCGGGTTTCCAAGGTGTTCACAGAATTTCTGCGCACCTGGATTTTCCCAGATTTTGCCTTTTCCCAGAGTATGTTGAGTTTTCAGAATTCCAAGTTGTCCGTGGAAATTCGACCTATCCGGATTTTTCTGGTTTTCTGCCTGGTTCTACATGATTTTGATTTTCGAAATTGGGATAATGAATTAAATGTTAGATGATGATTTCTTGTTGTTCAATAGATGAATCTTATGATAATCATGCATATCTTTGAATGTATTGATGATTTATTTGATGAATGATGTCTTGGCAGCATGAGTCCGTCTAGGTCGGATTTCTCTGAAATTCTGCCCCGACTGGATTTTCCCGGATTGTCCCATTTCCCGGATTGCCCGATTTTTTGGATTTTTGAGATTGATGATTAATGATTTATTTTAAGTGATTTCTTGGGATTTTGAGACTGACCTTCTGATTGAGGTATGGATGATAATTGGATTCTCATGAGGCTCTTTTGTGATTGCAAGCTGAATCAAGCAAGGCAGCAGCAGGAAAGTCCAAGGGAGATATAGAGGGATCCTTAGTTTCTGATGCTGAAAGGATAAGGCTAGATATGAAGAGTCAGTGGTCGGATAACAAGATAGCTTCAGTTTGGTTAGAGGTTTCAGATACTAACGTAGGAGCCTGGAGATATGAAGAGTTCAAGGAAAGGATAGCTCAGAAAGATTTATCAGCCCTGACCAAGGGTATGGTGAAGTCCAGACTGGCTCATGTGGCAGGATTTCCTCCTATGGTTCAATGCTATGAGTTGATATTGGAGTGTGCTCGGCAATATGACTTTGACACGCAGAGGATCGTTAGCACTGAGGGGAGAGTCTCAGAAAATTTCAATCCAGTTTCCATTGCCCAGGCATTTGATATGCCAAACTTAGCCTCTGTGTGTGCCCTGGACATGGACATGGCCCAGACTTATTATGAGGATGAACCGGCCAAAGCTCAACAGATGATTAATTCTTGGCTGGAGAAGCCAAAATCCCATTTCTCCAAGCTGCCTAAGCAGTTACACAATGTCAAGTTTTGACAAGACATATATGATGCAATTACACTGTTGAGTAGAGTGGCGGGCTTGAAGAGTGTTGGGGTATTGGAGAATTGGATGGTGCATGTTATCAACAGGATTGGACAAGGCATCAATTACCATTGGGCAAGGATTATCAGTGCAATGATTGACAGGAAGATGAGGGATGTGCTGGAAACCAAGAAATTCACCATGACATCCTATGTGGTATATGTACTTGCTCGATTTTATCCATACAAAGGATTGAGTTCAAAAGGAACATTTGGACAGGATGTCATCTATGAAGTGTACCCTGAGTTGCACCTAGGGAATCAGAATTATAGAAGAGCAAATGATGCATTCACCATGCATATTACTAGGTTGCTCCAGAACGCAGAGCATGTGAGAATTTATGATGGAGCCAAGGAGCTGATTAAAAGATAGGGAGCATGGTTTATACAATTCCCCGCCTTCTCTTACATCAGAATTGATGGGTGTCCGACTGCTCCATATAGGCTGCCGAGATATCCTACTGACCACATTGTGCTATTGGAGGTTACTAGGCAGATATGTGATTTCGACGCTGTTGTTAAAAGGGAGAAGCACAAGACAAGGTTTGGTGGAGACTTTCCTTTGAAAATTGGTATAGCTGAGGTTTTCCCTTCAATCCAATCAGCTCATGCATCAGGTGAGGAGTTGAGTGCCTTTGGTTTCTCTTTCCACTCTAAGAGGGCGAATTTTGATATCACTGGTGAAGCACAAAAGAAAGCTACAAAAGAATATCACCACAAAGATGATCTGGAGGACTACTGGGTGAATAACAAAGATGACTTTGAGGTGAGGAAGAAAAGATATTCTAGGCTTCCAGTGGATGTAATCAAAATGTATAATGTCAAGTTGATCCCTGATCAGTTAGAGGATGACGGGAATTTGGTCCAAGATCATGCATATGAGTCAGTCAAGGACAGATCCATTGGGGAGATAAACTGGTCAGAAAATGAGATAACTGAGCTGGAAGAATTAATGGCTCCTGTTATGAAATTTACCAAGTCATGGTTGAAACATAAGGTGTGGGATTTGGAGAGCGAGAAGGTACCTTGTACCTTTAATCTGATGGGAAATTTGAATGCTCATTCCACCTCAGAGGAATCTGGTGAGGATGATTCCAAAGGAAAAACCAAGGTAAGCTCACCTTTCAAGATTAAAATCAGAGGCCCTAAGGAGAGTGAGCCTGAACAGAAAAGAAAACCCAAAGGAAAGAAGAGGAGTCGAACTTTGAAAATAGGTAAGTCTGCAGAAGAGGAGGAACTTGAGAAAGCAGAGAAAGAAGATGCTCCTCCAGAGCCAAAAAGGGCAAGGACAACCAAGGCTTCTAAGAAGAAAGGTCAAGAGACTTCCAAGGATGAGGCAAACCCTCCAGTGGTTGATGTGGAGAGCTCAGGAGAGAAACCCCGGGTTTATTCGAGGAGGTCAAGGACTCCATCTCCTAAAGAGGCTATGAAAAAGACAGATCCTTTTCCAATGGCATCCGCTGTGGAACAACAAAAAGCTACCTCTCCTTCATTGAGTATACCTGAGCAGACAACTCACGAAGAGCATGAGACCAGTGGGGAAGCAGAACCGTTTAAGGATGGAGAACTTTATGGCGCAGCTGCTGAGCTTGAGGTTGGAGATGTGGAAGTGCACCCTTCTCTGCTGGTACAGTATGAGGATTCTCCTACAGGTAGAAAAGATAATAGATCCCCTAAGAAAGAAGAGGAAGGCAGCCAAGGTGGTTTCCAAGATCGAAAGGGATGAGGATAGTAACAGAGTTATTCATATTGCTACCCCTGCTGCTGATAAGGGTAGAGATGAGGTCACCGAGAAAGATTATAATGTACAAACCATCAATCTTGGGCCCGCTTCTATGGAGCAAGATATTGAAGAATATGAGGGGTCCAGTGCAGTGATCATTGGAAGATTGAGGAAGGAAACATAGTCCAAGCATGAACTAAAGAAAGAGAATGAAAGGCTTAGGAAATTTTTAGAAGATTTGATGAAGCCTTTGCAATCTCTTCACCCATCTTCTTTTGCTACTGCTAGTTTCTTACCAAGGGAGACTATTTCCGAGTTAGAAAAGATGAAAGCTTCTACTCTGGCTACAATAAATTGGTTACATAATGTACAAGCTAAAGGAGATGATGCAATAAAGGAGATCCTTTCAACTGGAAAGGATGCAGTGAGAGCTAGAGATTGGTTGAGTCATGTTTTATCTCAGGATAAGGAGGACACTGATCTCTTATTGCAGAAAACCAAAACCATCATGGAGTATGGTAAAGATCACCTGGTTGTTGATGGAATCCTCTCCTCATCTAGGGTTAATGAGCCTTGGGAATGGTTTGAAGCCCTGCAAATCCAACAAAAGGTCATCAGGAAAATCTACAAACAAAAGAAGCAAATTGATGATAATTTGACTAATGCTTATGATGGATGCATAACATTTTTTGAGATAATGACTGGCAGGAGGAAGATCGCCCCTAAGTACCCGAGTTTTGAACAATTGAAGAAATGGTGGCACGATGTCTATACCCCAGACATTGAGGATTCTGTGACAGGGCACCAACTGGATGATGCAGTGACTTATCTGGCTGTGATGGATAAGTACCTTGCATATAAGGGTGATTGGGATAAAATGGTTAAGTAGTCAAAGGAGGATATTGACTCAATTGAATGTTGGCTCAAAATCCTACCATTGCCACCTGTTGCTGAGCTAGATAGGGTACTTTTGAAGGTTCATGAGTTGCTGGATCAAAACAAGGATAAGGGAGGTGGAAGTTAATGCCATGCCACTTCGTGATTTGTGCTTCCCTATTATTATAGGGCATGTGTTGATCCGAGTTGTATTTGGGAATGTGTTGTGGCCGACCTTGATGATGTACCGGCATTTAATGTGTGCCTTATTTTGATTTTCCTGAGGCCGACTTGTTTTGGCTATTTTTATTTTGTAAATGTTTGGCTGGGCCGACATGTTTGAGGATTCTCTATAAATGGCATTCCTGCCTCATTTGTAAGGAGTTAGTTAGACAGATATAGAGACAAGCTAAGAAAGAGCTAGAGCATTATGTAGTAGAGATAGTAGTTAGTTCTTTGAATCAAATACTGTAACACATAACAGTGGAATTGTTGCTACATTTTGGTGATCTAATACAATTGAAGGCATTGTGGTTTCTCTGGTGAATTCTTTGTGTTAGTTTATCTTGCATGGTTCTTGTTGTTCCATCTTTGAAATTGCTTGAAGATCTAAGATTTGATGTTAGATTTAGAATTAGATTAGTTTGGTGAATAGTGTTCATGATTTCATGCTTGGAATGTTTGTAGCAATCTCTGGTCTATACTCCCAGTAACTATCTGATTGTAGTAGATTGGTGAAGTCAACCTAAACCATACATCTATTTGTGCTTAGTTCGATTGTGGATGAATGTCTATGATTTGAAAATCTATATTCCTTAGAAGATTGCACCTTTCTTGTGATATTGCATTGTGGGTTAAGCAGGAATTGGTTATTTGAGATTGGTCCGTTCCAGCTATTTATCATTTGCATTGTTCATTCAAAATAGTTTAAGATTTCATTACATTTCTAGCACCCTCATCTTTTGTCATTTCTTTATCATTTGGTTAGATTTAGGATTTAAGATCATAATATTGCAAAATCTGATAAATTGGAGAGATACAGTTTGCTTGTAGTAAGGTCCGATTGTGATTACCAACATTTTCACATATTATCTGAGTTGTTTATGCATTGTCATGACCTGACACCCGAGAGACCTTGGGGTGATTTTCAACAATTTATTGTTGAAGGTTATCTTTCAAGAGAGATAGAATATCATTTTCTATCTGAGTTGTTGCTGTGCAGAAAACACCATCAACAAACCCTAGTTCAATTTCCTTCATTTTCCTATGATTTTATTCTTCTACTTCGACCCTTTTCAGCTTCAGAGAGGTAACACCACACGAGCCACTGTCCATTGCTTAGATTTCTTGAAATTCAATGATACTTCTTCAATTTTCTTCTTTCCTTATGCAAAAAGAGAGAGGGTTTCCAGATTACTTGAATCAATCTTCAAATTCCCTTTAGAAACAGTTCAAGCATGCCTCAAGAATTCTTTAGAGCACTTTATGATGATTTTAGATGCACAATTAACCAAAAAGCATCACAAATTTCAACTTATCCACCGTCGAGTTTTCCTTAAGCGCATTAAATGTGAAAAACACAAAAAGATGCTAAACACACACTTCACTTAGCTTAGGAAACCTTCAATCGGTCCACAAATCCTCATACCAACATATTTTTCTCTTGTTCTTCTTCCAGAACCTCTGAACAAGCATTCTTCACATTCTGACCATGTTCTAGCCTTTGACACGCCATTCTTCTAGGGGTTTTTATGATCTTTTGATAATACTCCCCCTAAGACCATGCTAGGTCTAAATTTTGAATAAGTCATCTATACCGGATGAGGGTACACATCAAGAGTCTCATATTTCTCTTCTTCTTCTTCTTCTTTCTTATTCCAAGTCTTCTCCATCTCTTGCTTTATCTCTTCTTTATCAATCTTCTTTACCGGTTCACTCTTCTCTTCCAGAGCAGATTCCTTTCCTTTCTTATTCTTACAAAATTTAGATACATGTCCAGGTTTATTATAGTTATAATAGGTCATACCTTTATGATTAGATGTCCTCCATTATTCCTCGATCTACACTGATTTTCTCTATGTCCAAATTTATTGCAAGCATAGCAGTAGCCATTAAAGAATTGATTCCTTTTTCCTTCATTAAACCTGTTTCTCATTATCCGACTTATCAAACTTACCTGAGATTTGAATTTTGTAGCATTATGTCCAAACTTCCCACATTCAAAACATTTTTCAGAAAGAGAGCCAAAAAACTAGTTTATCCTACTTCTTCAATCAATTTCTCTATGACCATATTTATTACAATAAAAGAAAACACCATCAAAAGAGGGGTACCTTTGTGCATTAGGCTATTTCACAAGTGGTCATCTTAAAAAATTCCTTCTCTGCTTCCTCTTACCTTGATTCTTCTTCACATCTTTAGAACATTCATCAGTATCAGCTCCTAAGCCACCTTTGTCTTTACATGGTTTATGTTCTGCAAGCAGTTCTTCAAGTTTACTGAAGTTGGATCTGAAATTATTTTCATAGAGTTTAGCCTTTTCTAATTCCACTCTCAAATTTACTATCTCCCGCTTGAGTCTGGAACATTCTTCAGACTTGTTATGCACCATTGTATTAAGACATTCTTCAATCCTCTTCTTTTCTTCTATTGTCACTTTCAATCCAATTATCTCTTATTTTAGCTATTCACTTACTTCTCTGTCTTTCCTTAAATTTCTTCAACTGTTCCTTCAATTTTTGAACACATTCATTTGCTTCATCAAGATTCTCTTTCAAATCTTTGTTTTCTCTTTCCACTTTATCAAGATCTTCAAGAGTAGTCTGAAGTTCTCCTTTGTCATTCATTATCTCCATCTTTAGGATCATCCTCAAGTTGTTAGACTTTACCAGAGGAACCAAGAGCTCTAATACCAATTGTTAAACAGGCACAAGACAACTAAGAGGGGGGGTGAATCAGTTGTCACACAAAATAAAACTTAAAACTTTATCACTTATCAAATCTTCAACCACACTATTCTATTATTAAATATGAGCATGAAACATAGATAACAAAAAGTAAATCAACATAATGAACTCCAAATTTTTACGTGGAAAACCCAATAAGGGAAAAACCACGGTGAGGGTTAACTTACACTATATAGTATTTTAAAAAGGAGGCTCACTACCAAAAGAAGGACTCACTATCTAAGTACAAAGGCTCACTGCCTACAAAAGGACTCACTGTCCAACAAGAGGCTCACTTCCTACAGAAAAATTATACAAAACAGAGTAAGGATTTATAACCCAAAATGAATTGGAAAGATGCACCTAACATGTGTTGATACAGTTCCAGATATGCTCAGAGCTGCTGCCTTTCTGATCACACCTTCACATTCATTACCTCTTCACTATTTCCTCAGTCACTTTCCTATAGAATCACTGCACATTTTCACACACACCCATTCACTCTTACTCACTCACTCACACAAACTGTTCGCAATATGCTTATATATATACCCGATCTTCCATCGCAGGCACAAATTAGGTCAGATCCACAAAGTATTTTCAAAATGATTTAACCGTTATTATGTCAGCTCTAATAGTTCACAAAATATTTCAAAACACACAAAACAATCTTTAGCACATTCCATCATGTTGGCTCAGACCAAGAAATAGGTCGCACATAAGTTCTTACATGAAATCAAACTTAACAAGTCGGCCAGGAATAATCTTCAACCCAACAAGGCAACAATCAATCTGATGGTTGCAACTAAGCTGTACAACCACCAGAGCATGAAATAACCTGATCATGTATGCTTTTAACATCCATCAATAGTTTCCCAAAACCGCAACCAAAGATTATCAGCCGCAGAGAAGTGTAGACTAGAATATCAGATAGGCAACCAAAATACCGGACCAACCATAAGAGAGGATAAGCACCGTTATAAGAGTACCGGACCCAACTGCTAGCATACTACTAACATGGTTACATCAATGACAACAAATAGATAACTTTACTCATTTTTCCAACAATTTCTTCCTTCCCAAGTCTTACATTTATAAAGTGCCAATTTTTTTCTTTCATGGCCTCATTCCAATATTTGTGCTCTTTTGATACAATAAATCCCTTCATATAATTATATTCATTATTATTAGAAGTCAAAATAAATATATAATGTAAGTTAGATAGGATATATCTTTTGATTGGCCTTCATTCTCTTGTGGATATTCTCAAGGATAGATTTTGAAACTCCTATTCTTTCTCCTCTAAATCTAAACTTTCTTCCTATTCATCCTATTCATGATTATATGCATTCTTTTCCTTCTTAACCTATAAATACATCTTAATATTTTCTTGTTCTTTTGACTATCTTAAAATAGGAAAAACACTTCCTATAAAGTAAAATTTTAGAAATCTATTATTTTTTATCTAGAAGATTCCAAAGTTCATAATTCTTAATGTTCTTACCATAACCAATAAAAATACAATTTTTTATTTGGAAATATAACTTAGATATTTTTTTCTTCTGAACACATGGGAAAAATTCACACAACCAAAAATAATAATAATTGAAACATATAAAATTTTATTTGTACAAAATTTTCATGAGGTTGTAGTTAACAAGAGCATTAGAGAGAGATATTTATTAATAAAAAATAGTGCTAATAGCCAACCCAAAAGATAACACTATTAAATGTGGTCCTATCTATTTCCATCAATTTCTTATTCAGTCTCTCAACAACCAATTTTTGTTATGGTGTATATGGAGTTTTTTTTTATTTTTTATTATATCATTATATTTACAAAATTCCTCAAATTCTTTTACTAAAAATTCCCCATTATTAGTTCCCAGATTTTTTATCTTCCTATCATTCTGATTTTAAATAAATACCTTAAATTCATTAAACCTATTAAAAATTTCATAAAATTCTTCTAGAAGAACAATCTATCAAAGAAAATAGTAACAAGACTTACCAAAAGATATAATATCCACACAACCAAACAAATTACAAATATATTAACTCTAAAATAGTTATTTTATTTTCCTAGTACTATTAGAAAAAAGTTAACTCTATTTTATTTTCCAAAAATAATGGTCACAAACATTTAAAATCAATAGAGAAACTAGAAAAATTCCCAATCATATATTTATTATTTAATACTTATGCCTTTTCCACCTAGATGTGGCCCATTATTTTATGTTAGACATTGACATGTTGATAGGTACACTATTAGGAGCTATTGTAGAGTTATACAAAGTCATAGCATCAAGTCTACGTAAGATTCCATGCCTAAATCCCTTTTCTAAAAACATAGCTTCCCTTACCAATTTATAACCTAGATTTCAAAAATAAAATACACATAACTATCATTCATTTATAAAATTAAATAAGATTTCTATCCAATCTTGGAATGTGTAACACATCTTCCAAATAAAGATTTAGTGTATCATTATTGAAAATAACTTTAATCTTATTCCAACCAATAATCTAATGATAAGTGTTGTCGCTAATTTATACCTCTCCACTATCACATTATCTATAATATATGTACCAATCTCTGTGTGGAGTCATATGGAAATATGAATTGTAATCACTCAGCATTGAGTCACCACTATAAATGTTAGTAAAAATAATAGAAGAATCACCACTAAAATTATCATCATCATCAAAGGATATATCTATAGAGGAATATTTAGTTTCATCATTTTTATTAATTTTATGTTCCTATACAAGACCCTATTTTCTATAATTTTAATTTATAATTTCCAAGAGCTTTAGACATACCATTTGAATTAGATTAATTTTTATCCCTTAATTTATTTTGAGCCCTTCTTTCTTTATAGTGATCTATAGTTATAAATAGATAATAATTAGAGGATTCATCCATGAGTTTTCTCCATAGATCTTCACTTATTAAATTCAATACAACTTCAATTTTTAACTTAGAAGATTTACTAATATTAGCCACAATAGAGTTATCCCATGAATTGGGTAATAAACAAAGTAAAGTGAGACATTTATCACCTTCTTATATTTTTACATCTATAAAATCTAGTTAAGAGACTAAAACATTAAATATAAATTCAAATGATTAGTTATAGAATATTCTTCATGCATCTTCAATGAATATAACTTTTTTTTAAAAATAATGTATTAACAAGACTCTTAGTTTGATATAGTGCAATAATATTTATCCCATAAACCCAAGCTAAAATTTTCACCTAAAATATTCATCGAGACTAAATAAGAACAACTTGATAATGTTTCTCTGCTTTCTATCAACTTTATCCCATGAATCTTGATCTATTCTACTAGGTAGATTGCTGGGTATAACATTTTTTATAATACTTGGTCTCCACTATCACTTTAGGTAGTTCAGGTTATCAGTTCAACTCCTAATTTACCTACGATGTGGATGAGAGTCCATTACACATTTCTCAAGATGTTATAAGGGGGATTTCCCTATAAAGAGCTAAACTCTCGATTCCTCTCAATATTTTTATTATTATTAAAATACACCAATATCTTCCCAAGAAGAGATCTTTGATCTCTAAATTTAACAAATCAAAAGTTTTTCCCATTAAATATCTCAATCTCAACTCTTAAGGTGTTTGGTGTGATTTATATTTTTTAGGATTGATTTTAACCCAACACATATGCTCCCACTAGAAATAAAGAAAACAACATAAGAAATGCATCCCCTCTTTCATAAAATTGATTTAAACAAAAAATTAATATCAAATGTTGATTCTAACTTGTTTATTCTCTAATTAGAAACATAAAAATATATCCTCACTTGTTGATCTAAATAAAAAGTCAAACTTCAAATAATTAAAATGAATAATAGTATAAGAAATAAGATAAAACATGTTGACAATCAATTCAATATTTTATTTTATGATTCTAAATTATGCTAGCTATTCTTTTGTATAACTTGTTGATTCATCTTATTCATATCCTTAATAAAAATTTCATGATTATTTACCTTTACCAAAGCCTTCATTAAGATTCTGTGGTAGATTATTATTTTTGTTTGTAATTTTGTTTTTGATTAGAGGAAAAAATGGGTTTTGAAAGGGACCCAAAACCCTTTACAAACAGGTTTTGAAGGGATTTGAAACCCTATCTAAACAGAGAATGCTACCAAAAATAAACTAGAGACAACCAAGAACCAAGCCACAACAAACAAACTACTCATAAAATGTCTCCTAAGACAAGAAAGACAACACGCACCAAACAAAAGCTATAAATAAATCTTACATGTGCTTCCTAAAGATGTAGAAAATAGATCGCATCACCAACCTTAAATCTCCACCTTAATAGGATTAATAAGAGGAAAAATAGAAAAAGGGAAATAGGAGTCCCCTTATACCTTTGCCAAAACTCTCCAACAACATCATTACCCACCTCAATAGGAGAAATCTCCACCTCAATAGGAGACACAAGAGAGGGATCCAATTAGAGAAGATGTAAACCCTCATCCACACACATGAACAAGCTCCACCTCTATAGGAGAGATCACCACCTCAATAGGAGATACAAACTATGGAATCAGGAAGAGAGTAAACAAAATAGTAGAAAGGGCAGATTAAGCTCCCTTTAACAATGACAACACCTAGGCCTTAAGTAAAAACTTTGAGCACCACCCAACCATCAACACAAAACCAACATAAAGGGTAGCGAATGCTCCCTTAGAGATATTTAACCTTCGAACCCTAAAGACATGAGAGCTAAGAGCACTTCCATAATGGAAAACCATAGAAACCCCCACAATGAAGAGAATAAAAAATAGGGAATAATAAACCCCATCCACCCCTTCAAGATCGGGGTTAGCCAGAGAACAATCTAGGATCAAAACATAAAATTCCAAAACCAAAATTAAGAAATAAATACTCATAGGAACAACACTCCCCAACACCTCCAAAACCACTGCAAAGCAACAAATCTTCAGTAAGGTGCTCACCAACATCAATGTTTGCATAATATTGAATATTCTGAAATAGACCTTCCTATGAGAACATGACACCTTTGATCCAAACATAGAAGAGAAAAGGACCTCTCCCATGCAAAAGATGCCACCATTAGACACCATAAATGGTTTATAGCAAAAAATGGGGTAAACCCCAAAAAAAACTATGTAGGCCAAAAATCCTCTAGAAAAAACTTAAGGATGAAAATATGAGGAAAAGGAAGCTCCATTGAAGACCAAGTAGGTATAAAAAACCAACATCCCAAAGCTTTCATCCTTTTTATACATGCCAACAAAACATAGGCCAAAAAATTGAAGACCAAAATGGAACTAGGGAACAAGAACTGACAACACAAACACACCAACAAAATCCCCTAGATCCTCCTCCTCATCTTCTTCCCCTGCCAAATTTAAACTCCGCACCCTACTCCTACTCCCGTCTGATGAATGATGAAGGGAGGATGCAACACCCTTCAAATATCACTTAAATACCTTCTTAAAATCTTCACACAAACTTACATAAACAATGCAACAATAACTCAAAAATTTGGTATTGAAATCTGAACCAAGTTTACATAACTATGTGCCAACCCTATTGGCCTCTTTGTACATAATTTTAATTTGATTTTCCCTCTCAATAAAATCTGAAACACACACTCAAAAACTCCAAGAAATCTGATCTAAATAGAAAATAAGATGGATTCAAAACCCCAAAACTATGCAAGCAAAACTAGACAATTTTGCATTGAAACTGACAAACTGTTTACAAAACACATGCCAATATTGTTGGATTCTTATTACATCAACTCAAAACTCACATGGGACTGATATTGGTCCTACAACACATGTTTATTAGCAGAATCAAAACCTACAACACAATCCTCTCTTTCAACCTTGCTTTCTTCTCCCAAAGATCAGCCTGCAATCTTCTTCCTGTAGCTAATCCGGTCTCTCACCAAACTTGCAAATCTTAATTTTCTGTTCTTAAACCTTAAAACATGTAACATTCATGGCTTCCAATATCCTCCAAGGTAGGTTCTACGACTTCCTTTCTTCTCTCCCACCTTCCCCTCTTTTCTCTTCAAACTTTCATTGATGAAGAGTTGATTTTTTCTCCTTAACTCCTCTTTTATGGAATTAATTTTCACATTATTTTTTTGGCCTCCTCCAATATGGCACGACCTTGATGTTGATGCACCTCAAAACCTTCAAAAATTAATTAAAAATCATTTAAAACCCATTTAAAATCCATTCACAACAACCCTCTAAAGTTAGGAAATTCAATTTTTTTATTCTCTCCTTTTTTACTCCTGAAAAAGCAAAAATCCAAGGAAAGTCTTGGGCACACATTTCCCACTCTCTACTTTTTAGGGATCAAAATTAAATTCTTTTAAAACTCCTTTATCCCATTTTCAATTCCTCATAGTGGGTTTTTATTTATTTTGCAATTTAAATGCTTTATTCTGCTTTTTGCTTTAAATCCCACTAGTCAACTTGTCAAAGTTGCAAAGGAATTTAATTGACAAGTTTAATTATTTGAAGATAAATAATTTTCCACTCCTCAACATGTAATCAAAGCCAAAATTAATTTACTTCAAAAATCCAAAATTTCTCAATTCAAAAATTCAATCATTTTTTTGTTGACACAGGATTGCAAGTTACCATGGATGCTCCTGCATCACCGTCCAATGCCATTTTGAGAATTTTGTGATAATTCAAATGTGACTGTTTTTTGGGAGTGAAATGTATTTTTAGTAGTGTTTTCCTCTTGAAGAAGTGACTAGTTACCATTATTTAGCGCATACGAAAAATCTTTCAACACATTCGAAAATTCTTTTAGCGCATTGGATGACTGTTATGGCGCATACAAAAAGTCTTTTAGCGCATCTGACACTTCTTTTAGTGCATCTGACACTTCTTTTAGCGCATTTGACACTTCTTTTAGTGCATTTGACACTTCTTTTAGTGCATTTGACATCTGAGGACTGTTTTAGTGTATCCATGAAGCCTTTTAGCGCATACAAAGTTCTTTTAGCGCATTGGGTCACTGTTTTAGTGCTTTTATAGTCGATCTTAAAATGGTTGTATCTTGGTCATACAAAGGTCTTTTTAAGAGCTTTTTTTTTAAATGGGGTATAATTTCATAAGCTATGCAATGGTGTAGGTATTTCTCAATTTTTGTAGACTTAAAATTTTCAATTCTACACCTAAAGTTAAATCACATTGTAACTTGGTCTAAGTTTTAAGGTTTTTATGCTTAATCATTCATCTAACCCTCATTTCTTCTTATTTCTTGATCTCATCTAATATTTTAAATATTTATTGCAGATTTTTAGAGGAACATGGAGCATTGAAGTGAAAGAAAAAGCATTTGATATCTATTGTACTAAATATGCTTGTCAAAGAAAAATTTATGCAACTACTAATAAATTTGGTGTAGGGGCTAGAGTTGATTTATTTCCTTTTAGTTAATTTAGGAATCTAGATTAATTAGGAGGGAAAGAACACCATGTCTTATGTGCTTGATGAATGGTAGGCATATGCTCTCCCCTTAACTAGGTGACCAAAAATCCAGACCCATTCGTTTTTATTTTGTTTTATCTATAGAGAGCTTGCCTTGTGGGAAAAAGTAATCACCCAAGGGAATGACCCAACTGGTAACACACTAAAGCCAAGCGACTTCCAACTGAGATATAAATGTGGGTACTTGAGGAAAGTTCAAGCATCACGAGGATTATTCTAACAAGAAGGGCAGCAATGGTCTCTTATCGAATGGATGACCCGCTCGAATAGAATGCCTATGCTAGAACCCTTTGTTATAGCAAGCCAAAATCCTTATTCTATTTACTGGCATAGAAGGTCTAACATTTGAATCCGTTCCACATTTTTGCGGATTTTAGTAGAGATGAGAAGTATGCCAAGGGAGATTCATGGGTACTGAAGCTTGGTTACCCCATAGAAGTGAGTGTCGTGGAGGGGAGCTAGTGGGGTCAAGCATCTAATCATCCTCTAAAAGTAGGCACAACTGGAGTAAAATCCAAGTGGGAATCCAGTAAATATTGTCCTACACAGCCTTAGGATTGTACATGTTTGATGTGTTTTACCAATGCATTTTTAAATGAATTTCAAACAAAACATCACACACTGGAAGTGAAAAATTTGATTCACAAAACATCTTTTGAAACAACTAATTCTCTGACTGGAAAATCAAAAAAATTAAACAAACTTGCAAGAAACTGTGACATTTTCCCAATTCAGCTCATCCACTGCTTGTTTTGGCACATTTACACCATTCTCTAGCGCATCCATATGTTGTTATAATGCATCCACTATATCTGCCAACGCATCCATTACCTTTTGTAGCGCATTCACCCATTACTGTAATGCATCCACCCAATACTTTAGCACATTCAAGCTATTTTTTAGTGCATCCGACCAATCCTCCAGTGCATTCAAGCTATTTTGTAGCACATCCAACCAATCCTGCAATGCATTCAAGCCTTTTTGTGGCACATTCAATCCATTCTATAGCGCATCGAGGCTTTGTTTTAGCGCATACATTAAATGCAAAACTTGAGAGTTAAATTTATCCCCTATTTCACAGTTTGAACCAGAATTCAGAATCTTTCTCAGTCTAGAATCATTCCTTAGATACCATAGAGTCTAAAATTGTTAAAAATGACCTCTACAAGTTGAATTCTCCAATCTAAACCAAGATCTAACATCTTAAAGTTCCTAAACATAAAACCATCATGGCTGAGGCTGAAGGAAATTCTTTTCATAGATTCCACCAAACTGAAATATATGAGGATCAATTGAATGATCTAGCTCATCAAATGAAAAACCATAAATATGAGATATGCAAAGGGAAACAACCACAAAAAGATATTTTCTGCCAAACATTTGTTCTTATTCCTCTTACAAAAATTTGGACATGATACCTTCTCCACCAATAAATACATCATCCAAGTTCAATATCTTCAAATTCTTGAAAAAGTTAAATGAGAAGCCCAAATCAAAGTCTTCAAACACAAATGATATTGAAAAATTGTACCATGTCATGCATCTATCTTCATCTCCCATAAGTCAAAATAAATCTCAAGATTCTTTCACCCAAGTTAATGATTCCATCCAACCACCTTCTTCTATCATATCTTCTATATCCAATTATTCATGTCAATCCATCTTTCCAAATCATGTTTTCATATACTCCTCTACACCTCAAGATCAAAATATTCTTTCCACTTCATCCACTGATACCAAAATTCCACAAGCTCTTTCCATATTTGACCAAGACCGAATCTCTCAAGAATTCTATGATGATCCCCTCCTTTCACTTTTCATCCACGATGACTCCTTTCCATCTCAAGAGAAAAGTACCCTTTTGAGTTCTTCTTCCACCCCATCTAATGAATTCATACCATCTCATGATTCCATTGCATCCTAGGAGCATGAAAATTCTTCCATCCTATCTAATGATGTCCTATCACCCGATGATCAAGATATGCTTTCTACAAAATCTCATGATTCCCTTCCTCATCAAGATCAAGATATGCTTCCATCTGAGGATATCCCTTCATTTCATGAGGATGTTCATCCTTCTCAAGATCAAGATATTCCTTTCATACCACTTCATGATGATTCTATACCTAATAAAGAGCAAGCTGCTCCATCTTCTACACCTCGCGGCGATCCTTTCCAAGTCAAGATCAAAACACTCCATCACCCCCATGTCAATATCATGTCACACCTATAATAGCCATCCATGAACTCTACACCTACAAATTGGGATCCTCCACCTTCATCCACTCCGGTTTACTTCCAACACCTATCCTTTCATCCATATCATATCCTCCCCAAAATGGACTTGCATCTTGTTTCACAAACAATACATATCCCATTGGTAAATGAATGTGTTAAAGTATGAACTACAAAGGAAAAGGATTAGGCCTTCATGAACAAGGTATCCTGGAACCCCTTTTTGCTCAAGAAAACCCATATTACCATGGCCTTGGTTATACACCTAAGTGTCCTAGTCCACCAAACCTACCATCTATTTTAGGTCCTCATCCTAATCCATCAAACCTTCCATCTATCGTAGGTCCATATCCTATTCCTCAAGAACAAAAAAGGCACACATCCTTGATGCCCTTTCAAAATTCTACCTACACTCACTCATCCATAATACCTCCATACCATTCATCTCAATCCACCCCTCCCATTTCTCTTGGAAGCAATTTGGGTGCCAAATGTCAAAAGCTTCCATATCAAAATCCACATGTGTCAAAGGATCAACATGTCTCCTCGAAGAGGCATGCAAAAAATAAAAGAAAATTTGATCCAAAATCAAAAGAAAAATAAAAAAGGCCACAAAGGCCCATCAAAGCAAAAAGGAAATTTTCAAAGACCACAAAGGTCCATAAATCAAAAGAAAAATTCAAAAGGCCACAAAGGCCCATCAAAACAAAGGGAAAAATTCCCAAGACCACAAAGGTCCATAAAGAAAAGATAAAAATATCAAAGGCCACAAAGGCCCACAAAGCAAATAACAAAGGAAAAAATCATGTGGATTCCAAAAAGTCTCATAGAAGAAATAAAATCTAAATTGACATCCAAATTTGCTAATCCAAAAGCTTCCTCCAATTTGTTATCTAAAAACTTATCACCTTCCAAATCCATTTTTCCTCCATCACTCCACCACCCTTCAAGGTGTGTGCCAATTTTTACCTTACCCAACATTCATCCCCCATTATTCTCCTTTAATCCAAACCTTTGGATAAGTCCTTAGTTCTTCCATCGTACCTTTAATAGGCCAACATTTATGAGTCTAATTCCCATTTACCATGGTTTATTAAAGGGATATTTGGTCATGAAACTTGATGTTTAAGTCCTTCCTCCATCTCCCTATCATCCATATCCTATTTTCCATATTCCTCTTGCACTCTACACTTGGGGGGGAAAGTTTCATCCATCTTATCATTCCTTACATTTCCACCTTTGATCTTGAAAAAGTTAAGGATCTCCTTGAACATTATATATCTTATCCTATTCGCTATGTCCATATCTTTCATATCATATCCTTTGCCTTATCCATATTTCATCATTCTTTCTAAATACATCCTTTCTTCCTTTCCTTGGTCTTAATGAGGAATAGGGGAAAAATACTTGGACATTATGTCTGTATCTTATCTAGTTGATCTTGATCATCCCATTCATTATCCTTATCCTTGCATTCTCCCATTCCATATCTTCTAGCTTATCGAAATTCATCTCCCATCTTTCTTTTCTCTGTTCTTGATGAGATTAGGGGAAAAATGGTCATCTCATGCCATAAAAAAGTCCTACAAAAAATACAAAAACATCAGAAAATTTCTTGAAAAAATGGTTGTCTTGATGAAAACCTGGCAAAACAGGCACTTGTAGCAACAAAAAAAAATTATAAAAAGAGAAAAATACAAAAAAAAAGTGAAAAATAAAAAAAATAAAAAAAATCATAAAATCTGAAAAAGTGCAATAAAAACAAGTAGTGAAAACTTGGTCACAAGCACTATTTGTGATAGGTTAGCTTTTCCATCTATTTGAGCATGTTGATCATTTTCTTTCGCCATTCGCTTTCGCCATCAATCTTCCTATCATCAGAAAGCTTCGTGTACATATCCTGGCATCGTGGTTGTGTCTCACCCTAGACTAGGGGCAAAATCCTGAACTCACTAGGGGCAATAAACTTTGAGCTTGAACCAACAGACAAACAATAGTAGGACAAATGTAACAAATGCAATGATCATGGTGCAACTCAACATTGAACATCAATCACCATCAAAAACACATCAACCATCCCAAAATCCAAGCCAACTTTAAATGGATGATGTTCTTTTGAATCATGTATTTATCATTGTGGCATGAATGTTCAACTATTGTACTTTGATTTTTGTTATCATATCTCTGGAGCACCTTGATGATGTATTGAACTAGAGGAGCCAAGAAGGAGTATGTTTTTTTCTGTCTGTTGTCTGTGAGTTGATCATTATTACTGTGCAAATTGTCATGGGCCGTGCTCTACAAAGTATCACTAATGACATTTCAGGTTGCATAGGAAAATGGTTAACTCTTGTGCATTTTTTGCAATAAAATGCTTCGAAGTCATCTCGGTTAATTATACTAAAGTAGCGTGTTAACTTGCAATATCAAAATCATGATGGTACCAGGTCATCATGAATTAAATATACCATCGATGTTTGTACTCACTCTCAACATTTTAAAGACTCAATGATGATGATAAAAGCTGTAAAATCATTTATTCGAATGACAACATCGCATATTTAAGATTTGCATGGTTACGTTAGATTGCATCCATGTTAGCTTGCATCTATATCTATGGGATTTCCAAAGCTACAACAATTTCACAATGATGTTATCTCTAGCACTAATGGATTGAGTACACTAGACATTTCCAAAAACACATCATTCTCATATAGAAAGCACATCAATTGTATCATCATTTGCATACATTAGAAAACATTATCACATCATTCATCCATCCATGCATCACATCATAATATTTGCATCAGAAAACACAAAAAGAAATGCATTCCATCTCACTTGCATGATCCAAATCATTTCATAAATTATTAATGGATTAAGAAATTGGTCCATTAAGATGATTGAAAGACATGTCCAACAGAGTAATATTTCCAAGCAGAAAAACATCTCTATTTTAATAGGGGCATAATTGAACTTGATGCATCACTGAAATCATTTACTCCTTTCATAAAATGGATCTTGGATTCACATAAGATGATTGAAATACATGTCCAACATAGTAATAATTCCAAGAAGAAAAAATTGTTGAAGAACACAACTGGATAACAAAGGATATAATGCCATTGTTATGAACATCTAAAACTAGTAGTGAAGATGAATTTGTTATTACTAAAATCGAAGACTGACAACGGACTAACTGGATCAACATAAACATCACACATCATTTGCATAATAAAATCCATCTCACATAGCATCAAAAATTACCCTTTAATCATATAGAATCATTAATCATGCATTATCATATCATCATTGTATACATCCCATAATCATCCATCCCACATAAGCATCATCATTACATAATCATCATAATCATCATGATCATATAAACATCAATAGAACTATACACCATCATGTGATCCTTTCTTACATCATTCATTCATTCATTGCATCATTTATTTGCATTAGAAAAGTACAAAAACAAAAAAGGCATCACATTTCATTGGCATAATAAAATCCATCACATAGGCATCATCCATAAAGCACCATAGAATCATAACATATTAGTTGCATCATCATTTGCATCCATAACATATCATATCATCATCATATAGAACATCCACACTTAGCATATATAAAAGAAATACGAAAGTCAAATCATCATCCCACTTAATCATCATGAAAGTCATTCATCATAAAAGTAGAATCAAATGCATCAATGTGTCCATCATGATCATCATCATATAGACACATAAATCATAATTATTGCCGCATATCATATAACCTCAAAATCATAATGTCAAAGTGTACAAGGATATCCAAGGGTATAAAGAGATACATCAATATGAGAAATGGCAGTGTATCATAATATCTGAAATCAAGAGGGGCATCATCAATGTCTCAAAAACATCAGTGTATACATGTCCAAAGTACATTAGAAAATAAGAAATTGGAGCTATGACGTGCTCCCCCCAGATGGTGTTGGCATCACAGGACTAGGGCCTCCCACGGATGGACTGCGGAATCCCTCATAAAGTCCACAAGGGTGGGTTAGCATTAACATCTGGCAATAGTGCAGCTGAGATCCTCTAGTAGGACTGTGCAAAACTCTCCCACCACTCGGGAGGAACCACATCATGATATCAAACCATGTAAAACTCTGCCTCCTAGGTGGTATGATGTATCTCCCTAAAATAGTTTGAAGCAACGACAACTGTTGCAGCCTGCTGTAATCTCTCAGAAACACCCTCGGCCTGCTCCACCCGCTGTCGTAGAGTGTCCCTCTCTAAAGTAGAGTGTGACAAACTATTCACGCATGCAGTCATACATCCTGGGCCCTAGACACCTTGTCAGTGAGCTGTACCTACTATACCTACTTCTAGCAACATCCTCTCTTGTGTCGGTAAATGCCTTTGGGCTGGCTGTCAGAGCCCTAGAGCCTCTCAGAGGCTAACCTTGTGAGTGTCTCAACCTATACCTGTAATGCAACAATCTATGTCTGCTATTGTGGCAAGGGTAGTCGAATCTCCACACGCCGCCTCTTGTGAGGCACTCTCATGTCTCCAACATCGGGACCTAGCCCTCCTCCATCCTCATCTCCTCCCCCATCACCTCCTTCATCATCATCTCCAACTCCTCTATCTCCGTCCGCATCCATCATCACTCTCCTCCTCCTCCTCCCTCCTCCTCCTCTCCTCCTCCTCCTCCTCCTCCTCCCTCCTCCTCCTCCTCCTCCTCTCCCTCTCTAAGCCTCTACCCATGACCTCCAGGCCCCTTCTCCTCCTAACACTGTGGTGTTGAAAACAAATGCGAGATGGTAATCAGAGTAGGAATGGATCCTAGGAACATATCTTGAGGCATACTCCTCAATATCAATGCATCAATGATCTTGGTCCCCACTTGCCTCCCCAAATGGCCGACTGCGTAATCCCTAGAATGTTGCCTGCAGTTTGCATCATAAAGGAATAGAAACAAGTCCCATACTACTCAGAATCCACCGTAAATTGCGCCGCTAGAGGCCATTCCTCGAGGCATCCCTGACTGCCACCATACTATTGTAGTACTCTCAATAGTAAGAATATCTCAATAATGAATCATGTACGGCCAATTAGGTACATGGACTGACACAAAAATGACATCTTGGTGTCATCCTCAAGCCACTACTCACAATCAAGATACAATCACCACACCACAACCTCAAGATGATACAGTGTCCTCCTCTATTACTCCAGTTTTCCTAGTCTAGGTTGAGCAAGTCGACCAACATAAATGTGTACATATGACCTCATGTGGTAGGGCCGATTATTTATCTCCAATTAGTAGTGTGAAGAACATTGTTTATATCTTTATCGAGCCCAAACTGAAACAATGTATTGGTGATAAAGCTGGCCCACGATGAAGATATACCACCTAGTGTAAGTCATGGTATAAATGAACAAGCATACAACAACCCCATGCATATCTGGTGCCTTGAGAAATCATGCTCTCCAAAATCTGACCCCATCCAAATGAGAGTCCCTTTGACCTGTGGTCAGGACAAAGGAACCCTCCAATGAAACCAACTAGAACATAAGGCAATGTGGCATAAGCATCAAACATATCCCTCTAGGGAACCTCGTAACCATATATCTGATCATCCTCAAAAACTCTGCGCAGTGCATCAGTCCCGCCCTGCTCCTGAGAATCATATAGGACAATCTCTCCAACCACGAGTATCCGCAAAATCTGATATACATCCTCTAGAGTAACTATGATCTCACCAATGGGAAAATAAAAGGTAGTATTCTCACTATGCCACCTCTCTACTAAAGTTTTCAACAAACCCCTGTTGATCCTAATTTGGGGCATATCAATCAGGGATGACAATCCACATTATGCGATCACAACCACATCATGTGGTGTCAGGTGTGGAATCAAATCCCACGTCTTGGGAAAATGACCTCTAATCTACAAACTCATCAACACATCCTATCATCACAAAATCACAAATCAGTCAATCAATCAATCGACATCAATCAATCAAAATCAATCAGTCCATCAATCTAATCAACTCTAGTGAGAATTTGATCAAATCTTGTGAGCATAAATCTATCATTCAACCTCGCCTATCATGAGGTTCATCAATCAATTCAACCTCGCCTATCATGAGGTTCATCTATCATTCAACCTCGCCTATCATGAGGTTCATCAATCAATTCAACCTCGCCTATCATGAAGTTCATCAATCAATTCAACCTCGCCTATCATGAGGTTCATTAATCAATTCAACCTCGCCTATCATGAGATTCATCAATCAATCAACTTACCATTGATCCTTGCCTATCATTAGTTTTATCAATCAATCAACTTACCATTGATCCTCGCCTATCATGAGGTTCATCAATCAATCAACTTACCATTGATCCTCGCCTATCATGAGGTCAATTATTATCATCCTATAATTGAATCTCACCTATCATGAGATCAATAGACATCTAATCTATCAACATCATCAATCATCATCAAATCAAAGGTTGAATCAATCAAACATCATTGACATCAAGGAGTCTAATAAAAAAAAAATCATCAAACTGGTTTAAATTTCACTAATGTGCTAGAACAATCTTTCTATGCACTGAAAAACTCTATGCGCTAGAGAAATTGATCAATGCGCTAGAATAGAGGTTCTATGTGTCGAACTACTATATGCATTGGAACATTTCATGGATGCGCCGGAACAAGGTCCCGATGCGCCGAAACATCCTATGCACTACATTATCTAATCTATGTGCTAAATCAATTCCTCTAAGTGCTAAAACATCCTATGTGTCACAATAGTTATTGAATGTGCTACTTCGGTACACCTATGCGCTACATGAATCTATATGCTAATGTATTAACCCTATGCACTAAATTGCTAACCCTAAGCACTACTTTACTCTATGCGTTGAAATAGACATCCTATGCGCTATTGCGATGACTGAATGCGCTAGAAAAATTAAAAGCCAAATTCAAACAAGAAAAAGGAGGGGAAAATGAAATGCACAAATTACAAGACAGTTTTCAGGGGTACATACCAGAGGTTTGTACGCTGTCGAACGGTTGTACCGTCACACGCGCTCGAATCGGTGTGTGTGGTAAGGGTCACCATTTTGCTCCAAATTGATAAATTGCTAATCACTCTCAAGTTTTCAAAATTACAAATGCTCAAATGAACTTCTAATCCAACTTTTTAACCTTTTTAAGGTTAATTAAGTGGCATTTTTATGGGGTTGTTTTATTTTATTTTCAAATGGGCTTCAATTCATCAAATCATCATCAAGTGGCTTATACATCATTTTTCAGAAGATAAACTGTTTATAAATCATAAAATTTTAAGATCATCATCAAGTCATCGAAAAATTTCAAAAATTTCAAAAAATCCTAAAAATTCCAAAATTCACTGATTTATCTCCCAAGGGGGCATATATCCGTCATCACCTAAAAATCAACGTCTAGGGCATCAATTTTTTTTTTCTCGGCATCGGTATCAAATTTTTCTTTGAAGCAACGTGTAAACACATTACTTTAAAGAGGGGAAAAATGTATACACCTAAAATCGGTCAAGACATTTAATTAATTAAATGCTAGTTATTTAATTAATATTCCATCTACGTATAAATAAATTCTCAATTTATTTATATAGTTCATATCCTTTAATTACTCCAAATCTAAAATCACATTCCTCTAATTTAATTAAATAAACAAATTTCTATGGTTTGTTTTATTTAATTAATTTTCCTGTCCCAAAATTGATTCAAGCACATACAATAACTTTTCATTTTACTCACCAAGGTCACATGAAATTAAATAAATTCTAATTTTTAAATTAGAGATTGTTTTCAACAAAATTTTAGTCTTATTTCTGCACTTTATTCCTTCATTTGGCATGTTTGTCTTTAGTCAAGGGAGATATCCTTCTTGATTCTCTCCATCTCCTTTGTGTTCATCCCTCATGTTTGAATCTGGACCATCGATCGCTGCCACATCACAAGGTGCTTGGAAAATACTATAAATACAACCCTTTGCTATAGTATTTGGCATCCCATATTTGAGTAGATTTATTATGCAAGAATAGCTTTGGAGGATTGGAGCATTTGGAGTTTATAGTTAGCATTGTTTAGCATTTTAACAAGTTTGCATTGTAGCATCATGTTAACTTAGAATCATGTTTTTACTTTATAGTTGCATTTTATTTCATGTCTTGCTTTATAGTTGCATTTTAGTTCATCATATCTCCATTATCATAGCATCATGGATTTCATCACATAGTTTCATGTAGGAACTTAGATTTCTTGCATTTAGAACATCATCTCATTTCTCAA
This sequence comes from Sequoia sempervirens, assembly GCA_007258455.2. Classification (NCBI taxonomy): domain Eukaryota; kingdom Viridiplantae; phylum Streptophyta; class Pinopsida; order Cupressales; family Cupressaceae; genus Sequoia; species Sequoia sempervirens. The sequence continues at coordinate 35,842 of VDFB02074343.1, forward strand.
GTTGTCATTTTAACAACCATAGTGCATATACAAAATCTGAGAGCCAATATGGTTTAATAAATCTATGAGAATAGAGAACAATGGAACGTTTTTAAAGATTTGTTTTGCTACAAATAGAGTAGTTTTTATGATTCAAATATTTAATATAATACATCTCATTGGTGTTTGTGTGCTTTAGTATAGATTTGTTAACTCTCCCACATTTCACACACACAAACACCATCGAACATTTAAGTACATGCTTCCTTTGGTCCAAAGATGACTCGCAAACAACAAATATCACTTGAACACAATCTGGAATATTCCACAAACACCATGAAAACCAATAAATTCCTCTGCAATGACTTTCACTAGAAAAAATGTACACTCCTAGTACACTCAGATAATCTTCCACACATTGCAACTCAAGAAATCAACTTGCAGAGCACCAAATCATGAATAACTTTGACTTTAGCTATGCACGTTATGATCACACTTCTAGAACTGCAAGACCATAAACCAAACTACAAATAAATGTGGAGCAAAACCATTTCTCCTAGACACCACTAAAACATAGTTCACACACTGGTGAACACAATTTTCTCTACACAATGATCCATGCCAAGAAATTATGGATATAACATCTATTAACACTTCTAATGAACATAGCTGAACTGAACAAGAAAATATTCAACATAGAAGAAATGCAGAGCAAAACTAGAACACCACTCTATATGCCAGAATACCTCTACAACACACTGCTTCCTCTTTTATTCAAATTTTCTCAAAAGAACTTGGAAACCAAGCACCAGAGACACATTTTCATCATCTTCACCACTTCCTCATCATCACCAAGACAACTGCAACACAAAAACTTAGCCAAACAATATCCACAAACATAAGCTTATTAAAGCAACAATAGAGATTGACACCAGTAACACTTAACTAATAACATAATGAAACTAATCAAAGCATCACAACTTCTCAACCATCACCAGTTTACATTAATGACAAAACAAAAATAATCATGTTGATGTCAATGACAACACCAACTACACATGCTTGCAACAATCTCCCCCTTTTTCATTGATGAAAACACATGATGTGAAAAAACACCAACAACAAACATAACGACTCTGATCATCAACATACTACCGCATACCAAATTTCTCTCTCCCTTCGTCAACCGATCCTTCCTTTTTCACATTACCCTTCTCTCTCCCCCTTTGACATCAATGGAAAAGGGAAAAAAAATTGCATCACCTTCCCCCTTTGGCACACATACATACATACTCTATCTCTCTCCCCCAAAGGAAATACCTATAAGGGACAACAAATGCTCTGCAATTAAATTTTCTTTTTACTATAGTCTATTTTCTTCAAATCTTTTTTGCACACTCCCCATTAGGAGTACACAACATACTACAACAATACTTACTCCCCTTGATTGTAACAACCAACAATACCACTACCTACTCCTTGAGAGGTAGCCTCCAACATCAGTCCAAAACAAATAATGAATCTTGAAATCCACTAGATTGATGTATATCTTTATGCATCCAGTTCAAACGAGGGGTAATAACCCATAAATTCCCCTGAAGATACTCAAAAGTATCCTTAGGAAGAGCCTTAGTAAATATATCAGCAACCTAATCCTTTGTAAGGCACATACTCAAGCTTCACTTCATTCTCTACAACCTTCTCTCTCAAAAAGTGATACCGTATTGGGATATGTTTTTTCCTTGAGTGCATCACTAGATTCTTTGAAATGTTAATAAAAATTGTATTATCACAAAAGCTAAAAATTGGTTTATCATATACCACTATGATAGCCTTCAAGGTTTTCCTCATCCACAACACTTGTATTCAACAAGATGCTGCTACAATATATTCAACCTAGAAGCTATAGTAGATAAAGACGCTAAATCTTGCTTCTTGCTT
>VDFB02074344.1:0-11489 GCA_007258455.2 Sequoia sempervirens
CCCATGAGCCTTCTTTTGGATCTTGTAGTTTAGTCTAACTATACTTGTGGGGCACTAGTTGTCAAATTTTCATTCATGAATACAACATCTTCTTCCTCCATCCATAAAAATAGTGCTTGGTCAGGCACAATATCCAACTTTTTATCTACATAAATTCCTTGTATTTGGTCTCTAAAGTGGGCATTTTCCATTTTAGGGGACTCATATTCTTTCAAATTTAGGAGCATGCCCTTATTTCTTTGTTTCGCTATCTTTAGTTGCATATTTCCCCTCAAACAATTTTGGGACATGTGACTATCCCTACATGACAAGCACCATACGTTGTCATCTTCTGCTAGGCTATTCTAGCCTAGGATTAACTCCTTACTCTAGCTATCCTTGACTACTTGTAGTAGAATAGTTACACGAACTATCTAGTTTGTAGATGTCATTTGTTGACCTCCTCCTCTTGAGGGTCCTTGGTACATGTTTTTTTATAGGATGACCTTCCCCCTTGATAGGTTTGAGTGGATTGCTTCAAAGGTGTTGCTTGTTGTTGTTTGATGAGGAATAACTTGTTAGTAAAAGATTGTAGATACTCTTCATTTCATTGATGTCCATTGTTATAGAGGAAGAGCCCGTCATTCTTTGTTGCATGGAGGGGTACACATACATGGATTGCAGTGTGGTTAACATCACCACTTGTGTAGCTAAGTTGCTTGGTATATCTTCTTCCCAAATCCCACCAAATACTTTTGTGAATATAGGCATCAAAGATTTGTAGTGGAAGATTTCTAGCGTAATCAAGGCTATTTTGCATGCATGACCAACTTCGTATGCATCAACTAAGATATACCCTCCCATAGAGGTTATCATAACCATGATGTCCGAATTGAAATCCTTCAAGTAGAACATAAATTCCATCACAACTAGGGGTTAGGCAATCATAGAGATTCTTTGCCAAGTTTTGTGAAACTTGGTGTTGAAATTGCTCATGGCCTCTTACGGGGCTCTTTTGATAGTGATTCGTTGATGGAGTAACAAAGAGTGATATCCCTTCTCTAAGAAGCATTCAAAAGACCTTTCTTTGATTGATTGACCATCAGTGGCAAATGAGTCCCAACTTAGGACTGAAAATCTAAATTTTCTCAAATTCTGGATCCCGATAGATAGAAGTGTGCTTCTGACAGTTTTTCACCTAGAGGAGGACTAGTTCACCACCCTGGGCAAATGAGTCCCACTGTGAAAAATTAGTAATTTCAACCAGCATTCACAACATTCTAGATTCATCAAACTTCACCCTAGTGCACTCAAATTCATCTTTTTTCTTTCTATTCTGCATATTTTCTTCATTTAGTTCATTGTTGCATTACACAATGTGTTTTCAATCATAGCTAAAATCTCACTTTTGCATTCATATTCATTCATCTAAATCAATCAATTACATTTAGTTTACTTCAATTAGCTTAGACAACATTGCATATAACATAAATTGAGTGAACCATTAGCATTTTTTCCCATATCTCTCTCCTTTTAGGTGAAAAACCACAAAATTAGAAGTCATGGGGTCCAAATCAATGGTTCACATCCAAAGGTCATAGAGACTCTTGTGTTAGAGGAGTATGCATAGTAATTCTTTGTTCATCCCTTACCATGGATATCTAGTCTAGATGAGCTAGTACCTACACTAAACCATGATGAGAGGGCACCACCACATGCACATAGGTGGAGGAGAGATGGAGGAGATGATGAGGATGAGGAGGGAGATAGCAGTGATGATGGAGATAAAGATGGGAGAATGATAAGAGGTGGTGGAGATGGTGATGAAATTGATGGAAATTAAAGGTGATGGTGATGGAGGTGGAAGTGATGGTGGTGGAAGTGATGGAAATTGGTAGGAATGTATTAGATCTCAGAGTGCCTTGAAGGAGGTGATCACTGGTGGCTACAACACAACAAGATGTTCAAATTTGGTTTCCCTCGTAGCAACGACAGACATAAATAGCTATTCTATAGGTCTAGGTATAAACTTTTTAGGTTTAGCTAGCACAGGTATAGGCTTTTCTATAGATAGAGGCACAAGCCTAGGCTCAGGCATAGGCACAAATTTCCACCCTTATAGCCGAGAGTGATACCCCTAGACAGTGGTGTGAGTAGGAAGAGGGACTGGTAGAGAGAATACAAAGAGTAGCTAAGGGAACATCAACAATAGATTACCTTAGAGAGGTACGACACTCCATCAGGGAGGCTGAGTATTACAAAGGGTGATATCATGAGGTGCCTCCAGAGCATTGAGATAGCTATGCATAGTCCTCTACCGGTTCGCCTCATTCTGGACTACCAACAAGGGTGTCACTAGGACACCTTGCAAATATCTAGAGTGCAGGACCATCGGGTAGCGAGGTGCAATATGGGCCGCAGGCCAACATTATCACAGGTGGAGCAACACATAGCTCCATTATGATCACTTTTGATTTACTTTAGCCATGACATATACACTGATTTAGTTGAGACATTAATGATTTCTACCATTTTGATGATGTGCCTCTTGACATATTTAGATATCATTGTACACTTGACATTATGATTTTTGAGATTTATATGATATGCAATGATGATTAGTGATCTACATGATTTCTATATGCTTGTGTGATGGATACCTTTGATGTATGCATTTAATTTCTATGTTATATATGCTATGTGATGTTTATATGATGCTTACATGATTATGACATGAGTATATGGATGCAATGATGATATGATTAAATGATGATGCATGATTTATGTTTCTATATATTTTATGGATGACGTTTTATGTTATGAAATGGATACAAATGAAATGTGATACCCCTTATTTTTTTGTATTTTCTTAGTACAAATATATGATACTTCTATACCATATGGAATGAGTTTTATTATACAAGTGAGATGCATTGCACTACTTTTTGTGTTTTCTAATGAAAATATTATGATGTAATGCATGCATGGATGAATGATGTGATAATTTTGTCTAATGTATGTATGATATGCAAATGATTATGCAACTATATGAGAATGGTATGCTTTTGTTAATGTCAAATGTACTCAATTCATTAATGATAGAGATAACATCATTTTGAAAATTGTGCGAGCCTTGGAAAATCTATACTACAGATGCAAAACTAATATGGATGCAATCTAACTTAACCATGTGGATCTAATATGAAAATGTTGTCATTGTAGCAATTGATTGGTCATGCTTTTATCATCATTGAGCCTTTAAAATGTTGAAAGTGAGTACAAACATTGATCGTATAATTAGACCATGATGACCTAAGTACTACTTTCAAGATTTTTCATATTGCAAGTTAACACAAGCATCTATGTATAATTAAATTGATATGACCTGAGCATTGCTTGCATAAAAAGAAAAGAGTTAATCATTTTACTGAATACGGAAATTCATAATGTCATTAGTGATACTTTGTAGAGCATGTCTGTAACAATTTGCATAGTAGTAATGATCAACTGATAGACAATTGACAAAGAAAAATCATACTCCTTCCTAGCTCCTCTAGTTCAGGAAATCATCAAGTTGCTCCAAAGAAATGATAACAAGAATCAAAGTACAATGGTTGAACATTCATGCTAACATGATAAAGCCATGATTTAGAAGAGACATCCAACCATTTAAATTAGTTTTGATTTGAGTTGAGTTTAGCTACTTGATATGGATGAATTAGATGTGTAAGTTTACATGATCAGTAATGTTTGTCTTGAGTTTGTCTTGATCTCATTGTGTTTTGTGGTGTTGTGTTCTTTGTTGTTTACCTTTTCTAGCGGTTCTTTAAGCTCAAAGTTTAAATTACTTTGATGAGTTTGAGTTTTCCAATCTAGGGTGAGACCGCGACCCTTGATGTAGGAATATGTACATGAGGGTTTTAGATGGCGGAAAAAATTGGAGAAAAAGTGAAAAGATTGACATGCTTTAAAATAGATGGAAAAGATAATCTATCACAAATAGCACCTATTATTAGGTTTTCACTACGTGTTTTTATTTTACTTTTTTAGATTTTATGATTTTTTTGATTTTTTTGATTTTTCACCTTTTTGTATTTTTTTTTAAAAATTCTTTTTTTTTGTATTTTTTATGTTTTCTTGACTTTTTTCATTGTCATCAAGACACCTGTTTGTTAGGTTTTCATCAGGGTGATCATAATTTTAGGACATTTTCTATTTTTTTGTATTTTTTCAAGACTTTTTCCATGCACTAGATGAATTATGTGTAGAACTTCTTGAGATGCAGGTTGTTGATGGGTTCTTTGAATAGGTATCCTTCATGTACAAAAAGTTGATATGCTCTAGATCCAAAGATTGATACAATGAAAAAAGGACGTACCCAATTTGGTTCAAACATCCCCTTATTTTCTTGATCCTACTGATTTCGAGGATTTTCTTTCAAGACCAAGTCACCAACCTGAAATGTTCTTGGTTTGAACTTGTGATTGTAACTTTGTAACATCCTCAACTAATAGGATTTCAGGTGATCAAAAGCATTCTGATGATCCTCATCAAACAATTCCAACTCTTGTAGCCTAGATACTCTATAATCTTCATCTGAGATAATTCCCTTCAAAGAAACTTAGAGTGATGGTAACTCAACCTCAATAGGTAAAATGACCTCTAACCTATAGACTAAAGCATAGGGTGTAGCTCCTAACGGGGTACAAATAATGGTACGATACGCCCACAAAGCAAGATTCAGTTGAACATGCCAATCATGACCAACATCGTTGATGGTTTTCTTCAGGATTTTTAGAACGGTTTTATTTAAGCCTCTACCTGGTAGTTTCCCTAAGGGTATTATGGTGTGGAAAAATGATGTTGGATATGAAACCTTTCACAAATTTCTTGGACATCATGATTCTTGAAAGGTCTACCATTGTCTGTGACAATGGACTGAGCAATGCCATACTATACCGTCAAAAAATGTACCTTTCCCATTTTCATAATCTTTTAGGCCTTGCTTCATAGTGTTGGAGCTATGTTGCTTTAACTTTATGATGTATGTTGGCTTGAACATGCTAATTTTGGTGCTAAAACTCAAAGAATGATGTCTTGTGAAATTGTTGTGAAGTGTTGTAAGACATTTCTACATTCTTCTAGACTCTATTTAATGCAATTTACCTAAAATCCACCTTTTCACTCATCAACAAGTCTTATTTTGAAGTGTTGTAAAGTATTGTAATAGGGTTTCACACTTTTCTAGGCATATTTTCCCTATTTACACCTTTCTCATACTTTATTTTATCTCTTTATGCCCTTATATGCATATATTAAGTGTATTTTTGGGTCTTATCTCGATAAACAACATTAAACACAACTTTTTTTTTAACACTTGGCTATGGGTCCCAGCCGGGAATCATTCACCAAGGGTGGCGAATGAGTCCCCCTTGGCCCCAAATTCAAAATATTTCAAAATTCTTTTAGGATTTTACTAAAAAATCACTTCATGTCGGCCTATGATGAGGTATGAATGGATACTAAGGCAAAATAATTGTATAAATAGGAATTTTTAACCTCATTTGACATCTCCTACAATCACTTATTCATTCAAGCATACAATCACACATTCACTCAAGCAATCAAGCATTTTGCATCTTCAATTCAAGCACTTTCAAGCACTTTGGAGCAGCCATTGACATCACTTTAGATTTGCATGTTCAAGGATATGGTAAGCTTGTAATACTTTCATGTTATTCATTTACCATCTCCCTTGCATGTCATTCATTTCAATTGGGTTTAATTACTAAAGCGGGCTTTGACCAAGGAAAACCCCTATTCACTAACCCCCCAACATTTTTCCCCTTTACATGTGTCTTTGCCTTTGTTTTACAGATTTTATAGGTTTGAAGGTGTTGAAGTGTGGAATTCAAGTCACTTAGGCTCTTCAAATAAATTCATCATCTATTCAAGCAATTTGAGTGACTTTCAGCCCATTTTTTGTAGAGTTGACTTCAACAACCTGATATTTAGTCATTTCTAGATCTGGGGAAGTAGTGTTGACCTATGAATTTTTAGAGATCTTGGGGAGGACTTATTTTCCACCCTTGGTGAATGAGTCCCACCTAAAACTTGAAAGTCTTCATTTTGTCAGAAATCACTTCCTTGTTGTCAAAAATCAATTCCCGACACTTTTTCACTAGTCGAAGGACTGATTCACCACCCTTGGCGAATGAGTCCCACTGTGAAAAATTAGAAATTTTCATTAGCATTCCATACATTCTAAAAATCTCACAAAACTTCTAGGTGCACTCAGATATTTTTTTTCTACACATTTCTTTCAATTTCTTCAAATTTTATAGTTATTTTGCATATCACAATGTGTTTTCAAACATAACTTAAATTAAACTTTTCCATGCATTTAAGATCATTTTAATCAGTTATTTGCATTTATTTTAGTTCATTTACATCATATCACATGACATATGTCCTAATTTGAATGAACATCCTAGCATTTTAGGATCTAATCTCTCTCTTTTTTTTGTGAAAAACCTTATAAGAGTTAAAGAGTCCATTGGGTCCTAAAATCCAAGTTTCATTTTGGTGAACCTGAATTTTGAACATTTTAAAACTTCTAATTGTATCCATATATTGCATCCTAGTCTTCATTTTCATTGCAATTAGGAGATTGATTTTTTATTGCATTCTAGGATCTTTCATTTTGCATTAGTGAAAAATGCATTTCGTTTTTATTCTTGCATTCAATTTAATTGGAAAAACTAAAACTCTACATTATGTGCCTATTGTTTTCATCTAAAAATAATTTATATCATCCTTAATTTTTTTAAAAATACAAAAAAATTGCATCATGGGACTCATTTGCCACCAAGGGTGAATCAGTCCCTTTGCATATTTTAGACATTAACATTGCACAGTTTTTAGCATTTTTTTTCTGCATTTCTATTTCCCCATTCTGTATTTTGTTTCCAATCAAATATTCTTTATTTTTCTTCATTTATTGTCTCTTTATTTATTTGCCTCATGGCCTTTTCTTTCAATAAGTGTTGGCATTCCCTAAAATCATTGGTAGACATGTCTAATTGTACCTTTTATTGTGACCTTACTGACAGTGTACAATCTCATGCTCCTTTAACTCCTCATGGTTGTCCTCCTTGTGAAGTAGAAATCATTGGAGAAGATTATGTTAGCATGAAAAATTTCTACAATGATTGCCTTAACAACCTCAAATCCAATACAACCTTTTATCCCTCTATGAGATCACAAGACCTTCCTCCTGTTGCACCTCCTGATCACTTTGTGTATTTACATCTTGAAGTCAACAAAGAACCAATGGTTCCCCCTACAAATGAACTTAGTTCCTCTCAACCACCACAATCCCAACCATTCTATGAGCAAAAAGTCATGAACAATCCTATCAACCTTGAAGAAACATATGGTAGGGGATTCACTATATTAAGTAAACAAGGTTGTGACACAAAACATGAACATCACATCCATCAAATTTTCAAACAAAAACTAACTGAAGCACATACAACCAAACTAGGATATCAAGATCCTTATCATCCTTATAGACATCCTCTTCAACCTAGGAGACTTTGGGATGCTAGTATAGTGATCTTGAATTCCCCTCCTAACTTAAACATTCTCCTTCACCGTGAAAAACCATTCTCTCCTTCTCACAACAAGGATGTTAGGATCCCTATAGGTCCCCTTCCTTCTTCTATTCATGAGAAAGAAAAACCTAGTAAATGCAAATGACCATACAAAATGAAGAAGATAAAGTTTTCTACACATCCTCCACTTGAATGTGAATGGAGACTTCAATTGATTTTAAACAAAGGTCTTATAATTTTACCACCTTCAAATAGGTTGGCCATTCTTCCTCACACTTCCAACATACCATATTGCAAATACCATTATGTTTTCGGACATAAAACTGAAGAATGCCAAAATTTAAATGAAATACTGCAAAAGTATCACTTCACAGACATTGACTATTCTCCCCTCATCCCTTAAAACACCCTTATAATTTGATGCTTTAGTTGTAGAATTTTCCTTTCTCACTATTACATGGTCCTTTCCCCTTACTCATTTTGGCTCATCCCTTAAATCTATCCTTATCCTTGTAATGCATTTGTTTGTCTCTTCACCTTGTTATTCCTTTTTTCCGATTGTTCATCCAAGATTGAGAAAATAATACATTAGTTGATGCTTGACTTACATTTGCATTGCTTGTCACATTAATTTTCCTTCTTTTTTTTTCATGTGTGTATCATCTTCCCCCATACCATGCATTTGATGTCTCCTTCTCTTTGTACACTTCTTCTCTGGTATCTCTATTCTATTTTTTTCATTTTTATTTTTGTTTTCCTTTGGGAATGAAGCAAAGTGTAGAGATGCCCTATGTCTCTTCCATTTTGACCCAAAATAGTCCTTGATATTTTTTTCGTTTTTCATTTTTTTTCATTTTAAGGGATGACCACGTGTAGAGATTCCTATGTCTCTCTTCCATGTTGTTGACCCAAGCGGTCCTTATCTTTTTTCATTTTTGTTTTATTTTTCCTTTGGGGATGACACAAAGCATTAGAAACCCTATAATGCTCTTCTATGTTGACTAAAACCCTCTTTGTATTTTGTTTTTTCAGCTTTGTCTTTTCTTGTGTGTTTTTACTTTTGGGGGCTGGGTAATGAGACCAAAATGTATCCTTCATGTTAACCCAAAAGCTTTTTCATTTTTCTTCTTTTCACTTGTGTTTTCATTTTTGGTGATGATGCAAAGCATTGAGACCACAGTGTCTCTTCCATGTTGACTCAAAACGGACTTTCTTTTTCCTTTGTTTTTTGCTCTTTGTGATATTCTTCAGTTCTGTATGTGTGTGGGGAAGGATGAAATTTTTGATCTCTTTAACTCAAAACACTATAGTGACGAATATACTTACCCCAAATCCATAGATCTGTTATGTGTTTGGTGTGCTTTCTTTTTTGGGGGCCAACTCCCTTCTTTCCTTTATTTTCTCCTTCATCTTGACATGGCCTTAACAACTCAAACATATGACTTGGTAGAGAGCTTTCCTAAGCCTTCCTCAACATCAATGCATCTTCACTTAATATCAATGTCATCATGCAAAACACTAATGATTTGAATTCATTAGATTTTGCCTCTAAAGAGTCCGTCCTCACATCTAAAGAGTCTTGCATAAGTATGACATCTCGTACTAAGAAAGAAATATCTTTGTAACAATCTATAGGACCATCTTCTACCACTGATCAATAGGGTAATTTGTCAAGACTCCTCTAAGATCACTTGATATCACTTCCTCAAAGAACTTGAAAGAAATTTTATTACAAGAATTCAATTTGTGCATATAATAGAGTTCATGGTCATTATACTAATGAATGTAAGGCTTTGAGTAGTAAAATATAACATTTTAAGGAGTTTGGTGTTCTTCCTTATGTGGGGGCACCTAATCCCTCTAATTGATACTGATTTTCTCTCTAGCATGCATCTTATCAATCATTTTTAACTCACCTTTGTCCTACACTAAGTGGGGACAAGGGGTTATGAAGCCTTATCCTCGTATGTCACTTGTTGTTGCCTCTTTTGACTATTCGTTAATCTTTCATGATCATAAAAGAGAAACCTTGAGATGTGGATGACATTCCTTAAGTTGGCCTGCATGTGACATACTACCCTTTTCATGATGTAGCTTATAGGAAACATAAGACTTGGCATAGGGCTTTCCAAGTAAGCTCCCATGTTCTCCTTCTTCTACTTTAAAGCAATTTCTCACAATACTAGTGTTCGCAACCACTTTAAAGTGGGGCATACATTGACACTCACATTTCATTGTGTGATTTTTTTCTTCCTATGATGCCTCCTCTTCTTGGTGGTTTCATTGATCATGATTCCCTCCAAAAGTGTGATACTTCTTTGACACATCCTATCTTGGAGATGTTAAGCACAATGTTCCCTAAGATGATACCTTGCACGAACTAAGAAAAATCCCTTTGAGCATTACTTGCACTATTTTATTCATTTACAACAATCATTATATGGCCACCTTGCATAACACAACTTGCATGCATGTGGTACCATCCTATTTATCTATGAGTGTCAAGCATATGAAGTTTTCCTTACCTCATAGAGCTCAAAAATAATTTTCATTATGGTGCCTTATCAAAGTTATTAGGAGCATTAACTTTGGTATGGTTGAACGGGAAGCCCATTTCGAGGAAATACTTTCCCCATAGCCACCTTTTGGGATTTCTCACCTACAGACAACGAGAGGTTTCATGGCCTCAAAGTGAGTATACCTTTGGCCTTCTCACCCGGTAGATAGCTAAGAGTTTCATTGGCCCAGAGTGAGTATGTGTTTTCTTTCCAAACAAACAAGCCTAGATCTAATCCACATCATGTTGGATGGATAGTCAAAGCTTGATTCCCCATTTGCATTCCCTTCTAGTTCTTTCCATTGTATGATCATGTATCTTGTCTTGCTACATATTATACATCTTGCATGTGTCCTTTGCACTTATGTTGGTTTGACTTAGGATGTTGGATCCTTGGGGCTTGCACAACCTCCTTTGATATTTGTCATTCTTTGTCATCCACATTGGCATGATTGAACTTCTCTTGAATGGCTACTTTAGTGAGAGTTTGAAGCAAGTTCATCCTCTCACTAAAGTGGGGACTTAATGTGTTGCCAAAAACTGTAGACTTTGCTTGATATGGGAATAATTTATGATAAATTGAACTTAATGACGCCTTTGTTTGGTGTTGTGAGGTGTTTTACGCATTCACATGTAGTCTTGGGCCCTTGCAAATCAAATAAAATACATTTATTGATATATTGCAAGAGTGATATAAGGTGTTGTAACACATCTTCACACTTTTCTAGGACCATAATGTTATAATGCACCTAAATAACCTTACCAAGTCCTATTTCAAAGTGTTGTAAAGTCTTGTCACAAATTTTCACACTTTCCTAGGCTTTTCATCAATATTTATGCCTTTCTTATGCTTTAAATGCTCCCTTTATGCACTTGCAGGCCTTAATTAAGTGTCTTGTCAAAGAAGAACTCGATAAACAACATTTAATAATCTTAATCTCTAAAATCCACTCAATTTTTCCCAGATGGACTAAGTCACAACTTTGGGTGACTTAGTCCCATGTGGCACAAAAATCAAAACTAATTCAAATTCTTTTCAGGTTTTTATTCTTTAAGACCTAAGGTCAGCCTATGATGAGGTATTTTCAGGAATCAATGCATAATTGTGTATAAATAAAGGGTTTCCCCTCTCATTTTGAACTAAATCATCATAATTCATACCTCATCATCATTAATCCATCATTCATCATGTTCTCAAGTCAAGCAAGTTAGGGTTTTATCATTCCCAATCATCAAGATAGCTCTCAAGGACATTCAAGAGCAGATTCTTCATGTTTTGCTACAAAAATTCAAGATCAATCATCATGGAAAGTTAATAACTCCATTACTGCATGCTT
>VDFB02074345.1:0-53535 GCA_007258455.2 Sequoia sempervirens
AGAAGCACCTGGAACATCCATTTTTGCTCCTGCACCAAGTGCCAGAACCAACCTGGCTGTCCCGTCATCAGAATTTCAAACTTTTAGGCATCAATCAAATATTAAATAGCTGCCAACAAACTGACAATTGAGCATATATATATATATAGAACGGGATGTTCCACCAGCATAAGTTCAAATATTTAGGTGTTAATCAAATGTTAAATAGTTGCTAACAAGCTGTCAATTTTCTACAAAAAGCAGATACATAAATCTAAAGAACAGAAGGGAATTACAGCTACAAGAACTCAAATAAGCCCACTCAAACATTTTTGGTCATTGATGGGGAAACAATATGCATTACAAAATCGATAGGTTGTAAAGAAAATTTACAATTGATTCACTGTCAGAATCTACATCAAGGATCAAAACTTTAAAATTAACATACCAGTCATATTCAACTTGCATTCCGCTTTCAAGATGAACAATTCCACCAATGCCAGAAGTTGGCGAAGAATTGCTTCTTACACTATCACAAGGGCATATGGTTTTAACTTTATCTTTGCAAAATAGCACACCAGTATTTGCTAGTAGTTCTGAAAAGTATGGTGCTATTTCAGATGCATCAACTTCTGTAGATGATCAGAAAGTTTGTAAACAGATACAAGGACTCTGGAAATTAGGTATTGAACTAAAATCATAAACTTGCTAGATCAACAGAAAGGCATACATCAGCCAACGCATACCAAAAAAAACTCATGATTTGAAATGCTAACCTCCAGAAAGGATTTCATATAGCATAGGCTTAAAAACAAAACGATCTGATTGATCCACAACTAGTACCTGCATCACAGAGTACATCATGATTTATTAGCATCCAAAGGCAGCCAACACAATTGTGATCAGTCCAAAAGCTATAGAAAGAAAGAATAACAGATAACAGAATTGCAAGCACAGAAATGAGAAGAATTGAGCAACTATAACATCCTGATCAATAAATATATGAGGGATAACAAATAATGAACTTATAACAAAGTTGCAAGCACATTAACAAATAAACATTATATAGCAAATATGACCTGTGGGCTACCAACTATAAGCTGACAGGTCCCTAGAAAATGAAGTGATCTTTACGTTTATTTTTTATATTTTCTTTTAATAATTTTAATTTGCATTTACATGGTGTTGTAGATTTGTTTACTATTTTTAAAATTTTATATATTTTCATTTCAAAATTAAAAAATTTATTTGATTCATTTTTTTAATTTCAGGTTGTTAAACTTGATTCTCCTCACACACAATTGTCCATTGAAACAACCTATGAATGTGAAACAAAAATTGAGCAATATGATAATTGACAATCTTTGGAGTGTGTGAAGGCAGTCAAACATGGAGATATCCCAAAAAAAGAAAGGGCTAATCCTAAATGATGAGTGGTGAATTGATGTGGATTAATTGCTTAGTTTTATCAAGCCCATCAAAAGTACGATCCAATTTGCTAATACAGATCAGCTATACTTATGTAAGATTTATGATTGCATTGACTACATGCTTGAAAAGAGGGAAAACATTGTAGAAAGGAAAGAGCAATATTGTAATGTCCCTTCCTTAGACAACTCAGTCTATAGCGGAGGTTGGCCTACTATTAGGGTTCCCCTAGGTCAGCGGAATGGTTAGGGGATCCAAACGAAGGTTGTGGAGTTTAGCTAGGAGCCTTATGAGCTTTTCAGTTTGGAGTTCAGTTGATGAATCTAGAGTTAAAGTGAAAATATTAAGGTTTGCCTTAACGGAATAGTAAAAGGTGAATAGTAACTGAAAATCATAAGGTGAATAGTGAAAAGTGCCCCATCCTAGCAACTCAAGTTGTTTTTAAAAAGTGGCATTTTTCTTTGGATGAGGAAAGACCCTCAAGAAAATTATTTTATTGACTTTTATTAAAAAATTCCATGAGAGGTTATAAAGCAATGTGTTGGGCTCCTTTTTGAGCATTCTATTCTCATTTTTACAAACACAATTGTAGGTTTGAGCTCTTGGAAGAGGGTTTCAACAGCATACAGGCCTTCTAAGGACAAAATCCCTTGGAGGATAGTGGATTGGACGAAAACCCAGTTCACAGAATAGAGAAATCTACTTTGAGTTTCCATTTGAGCATCATTGGACTTCATTACAAGTTAATCTGCACTTAAAATTGATTGCAGCAGGGAGTTATCATAAAATAATCGCAGATTTTGATAGTATATGGCAGCTAAGGCACATGGGTATTTGATTTTATTGCATATTCTTCCATGGCAACAATTTATCTTTGATTTGGTACCTTATTCGTGGAGTTTTGATCAAGGCTGCTTGTTGGGTGTTTTGGGAGGCACCTAGGGTTTGGTAAAAGGTTGATGTTCTTGATTTTTATCATTATTTCCAGCCTATTGGTGATCCTCTACAACTGAAATATTCCGAGCCAATTTTTTTTTGTTTTTTCCAATTAACAGATTTCCAATTACAAACAGTGCACCCGTTAAGGTTAGATGGGTAAACCAGAACGTGCAAGAAAGCAACTCTAACCAGAATGGCGCCGATGATGGCGAGCATTGGTCAGAGGATCTAATGAAACTGCTTATGCTGTAACTCTAACCAGAATGGCACCGATGATGGTGAGCATTGGTCAGAGGATCTTCTACACTAATTACAGAAAGGAACTCAACGTCAAGTATGTGCTACCCAATCCAATGCGGAGTGAGGGGCGACCATATGACGGAGTGAATTACAATAATCAATGCTTAAAGAAATGCTGAAGGAAGAAACTGCTCAACACCCAGAATGTGCTTGCTACCTAGAATGGGAAGTAGCTACCATAGGGCGGAGTTATCGCTAATTCACTCTAATACTGAAAGCAAGAACGAGTATTACAAATAATGACAAAGCAATATTAAAGAATACTGGTCAGTACTACTGCCAGTTTACAAAATGTAATTCTTGCCTGCAATGTCAATACATCAAAGTCCTTCCAGATGGAGCAATCAACAATAAATCTGTTACAAGCTCTAAATAAACCACCATGTCAAAACCCAAGTCAGAAAATGCAGATTTCTTGGACTGTCATAATCAGATCTGCACTTTTCACAAAAATCAGCAGCTTACATCCACAATGATTTGTTCATAACTATCTCAAATGTTATCCGATTGATGCAAGATAAGATGCATTACTCTCTCAAGGTATAGGCGACCATTTCAAGACACTAAAACTGAACAAAGAGACCCTAATTTAATTTACACGGATTTCAATGCAATTCTAAAAGGTACGGCCAAGCTGGAAAGTTCGACTTAGCTTTTAAAATTAAATACAACACCATAAAATCTGAGATTTGAGACACAAATTCGCCTCTCCTAGACAATGCTATAAATGCAATACCCAGAACTATCTTTTTTGTCTTTTTTGAGATATGAATAAAACATGAAATCTGCTGTATCAAATCAGCAACTCCAGAAAATACCTCTAATATGCAGAAATCAGAAACTAAAGAATTACAATGACGTCTACAATGCACAAAAACCAATGAACTCACAAATCTATCTTAAATAATCGAACCTCTCCACTAGGTGCTGTCTCTCAAGCACGAAGTCGAGCCCAGACTAGGAGGCATACATTCCTCGAAGCAATTCCGCAACCGTTTCGGCAGCATAACATTAGCATAGACCAAAGATGAAGAAATGATGCACAAGACTCCTTTTTATAAGTTCCGTTTGACTTCACGAAACCCTAAAATCCAACTCAAGCTCAAACCCTAACTTTTCCTTCAATAAGGCGTCCTTTTCACCTTTAGCTCAATAATCATATTTTAATTAAAACATCACCTTGATAAATGCGCCCACATTAATTTCCTTTGACTTTGGAAAATTCACCAAATATTAATTATAACCTTAATGAAGGCGCCACCCTTTGAGTCCACCTTTTAAAACGACATTAAGTCATTCGACTAGGCCAAGGTGATAAAATAACATTTTAATTATAATGTTATTTTTAAGTGAAATGAGCTCGACTTCCCAGAACTGCATTCTGAAGCCCGAAACTGAATACGCCACTTGAATCAACTGAAGGGGAAAGTCAACTGCCTGATACCATCCTGATTACTGCCAAAAATAGAATTTACTAAAAATAGTAAATTCCAAAAAGTGCTCTGAATGCCGAGATGAACATACCATGCGAAGCCCTCTGAAAACCCAGAAGGAATCCGCCATTGAATCCACCATCTCTGAACAACGACCTCCTCAAAAATAGGAAACCCTAATTTATCTTCCGACTAGCCTTCGGGTTTCCAGAAAAAAGGCCAACGGTCACAAGAACAATCAGGTTTGAGAAGGGGACATTACAATCCGCCCTTCCCAAAATTGCTTGTCCTCAAGCAATACCACCACAACTCCAGTAGTTTGAAGACTAATCCATACGCAACAAGTATGATCCCTGGTTCCCAAATGCGTCTCAGGAAAAACCCACCATGCTTCCGCTGCGCCACTCTGATCACATCAATGAAAATATCATGCCCATGCTGCACTGACTCCCCTTGTAACTCCAAAGTGTTACCATCTATGATTCTCAAACTGAAAGATCTTAAAGGAAGGAAATCAAAATCATGCAACATCTCATGTCCACGATCCCCCGAATTAACAGTATCAACCATACTACTGTCAATCACCATTCTAAGCAATAGGAGAGATAGACTATTCAAATCAAAATCGAACTCCTCCCCATACCTCCACATGGTAACAAACGGGACCATGACTGCAAGTGTGACCCCTACAAATCTTCTTACAAGGAAGAAGCATTCCTTTGCAAGAGCTCCACAAACTCATACTCATGTCTCCGCATAAAGCTACCATGCCTCATCTGAGTTATACTGGCACAACCATGAAGACTACAGAAAACAATCATAGTTCCAACCCAATGAGTCTCCGAATGGTGAACCAAAGCATGTGAGCTACTGCTGTCATGAATCAATACTGAGAGTAAACTGTCAAAGTTTACACCATCAACCATCATAAGATGAATTTGGAGAGTAGGAAAAGTGTGAAGGAACAAATAATCGCTGTCGATCAAGGCTAGGATCAGCATAATGCAATCTGATTCTTGAGTCCTACCCAAAGGAAAACAACAACACCACTCAAGATCCCAAACGTAAGCATGTGAGATGACCATCGAGCTGCAAGGTGACACCTCCAAGGTGGCTGGAAAACACTCTAGATCCATCTCCATGAGAAAACTACCACCCCTTTGATCAAGAGTGATGAACCAACTCTCCTGAATGCAAGAAACGCAACATGTAGGATGGCTGGTCTGCCTCAAACCAGCAAGCTCGAGTCTCAAAATCTGTCCTGGTTTTAGCCGGGAAATACATTCAAGAGCAACCAATCGTTCATTTCTCCAACCCATGCTCAAAATCTCTCTCCAATCCATTTGTTGATGAACAAATGGAACCATCAAGAAGCTGCTAAAAAAAAGAACGACACCAACAAGTCTGAAAATTTGATTCTTGTTTCTCCATAATTTCTTCTTTCCACAAACTGTATGCTCCATCAACCCTTGTCGAGAATCCCAAGCTTGAATACCCAACTGAAAATAATCTCCAACACTCCGGCAAGGAAACATAGCACATCTCTGAGTGCTAGTCAAAATCAAGTGCATACTTGTAAAATTGGCATCCCCTCTGATGAACCTTTGAAACCAAACCATGAAAACTTCCGGAACACTGAAGCATGAAACATAAGATGACTTCAATTTCAACTCCCAGAGCAGACTAGCATCCCTCAACCCAAGGAATGGATTGACAAGAGTGCCATCACCATATTTTGGTCCCTTTTCCAAAGTGAAGACTGCATCCTCAATTCCTCTTAAGCATTCTTTACTACTCAACATACGTGGCACATCGTCATGGAGTGATATCAAGGCATCCTTAGATTGGAGTTCACGCTTGACCTCATGCTTGGTCTCTTCACTACTTGATTCTTTTTTCAAAACAAAGAGAGGATTGTCATAAGTTGCTTCAGCACCCACTACAAAGAAGGGATTGTCGAAGACTTGGAAGCCATTCCTTATGTCTCGCTGCCCCAAATCTGCACATGCAACTTCTGACTTTCTTGAAATGCTTTCAAGATCAAACTCCTCTTGAAGATAGTCAAAATCTCCCATCACTTGCTTGATTTTTATAGCTCTTTGTGCATCTCTTGCTCCTTGAAAAGTTTGAAATCTGCAAACTGGTCTGCAACCTTTGTTAGATCCAACTGAGTTTCTTCCAACTTGTCCTTTGTGGATTTAAGCTCCAAAGTGAGCTCATCAACCATACTCTCCCTTTCTTCGAAAACAATGAAGGCCTTCTTTGCAGATTCAACGGCATGATCTCTATCTTCAATCAAGCCTATGTACTCAGACTTTAAGGTCTCCAATGAGTCTCTGATAAGTTGCAACTTGGGAAGAGCAACTTCATATTTCACTCCTCTTTGTCTCTCTTCAAGCTGAGCATCCCAAATAAGCCCTTCAATCAGACTATGTGTGCGATCAAATCTAGATAGAGCTCGCACTTCATCTTCAACGGGCACCTCAGGTTGGCCTTCACACTCATAAGAATGCGAAGATGGTGAATTGCTGATAGGCTGTAACTGAAAATCAGAACTTTGTTTCACGCTTTTGCTGCCCTCATTGTGGCTCCAACATTCTTGTACTTCACCACCAACTAGTGGGGAATGCTCAATGTCTTGGAAAACATCATACTCCACTAAGTCTTCAACTCGTTGATTGCAATCAGCTTCATGTCTTGATAAATCAGATTTGTGTTTGGTAATTCCTCCAAACCTTTCATCTTCAAGAGCTATATGGCCCTCAAACTCTGTTTCCTCTTCCATGTTACTCTGATCAAACTTGAAAGCAGCCCCAAACTTAAGCATATTAACACCATTGTCTGCTGATAGAGAACCCTTATCAAGTTCCATTTCTTCATCCGGATCAAAGGGAAATTCATCCCATACCGGTTTGTCATCACTAAGTGCCTTCACACCTGGATCCCAAATGGTGAGAGGCTGATTGTTTCGATCACAAGAAGAGTGTTCTTTGTGCAACACTTGGAGTGTTGATTCTTGGAATAAGTCAACTCCCAACTCACTAAAGCTGATGTCTTCATAAGTACTTCCCTCTAATGGTTGGGTCTGAAGTTCAAACTCAAAACCACCCTTAGCACTGTCACTGAAAGGAAGTAAGGAGTCTTTAGAGCTAGCTGTTAGAAATTTTTATCATCCTTATCTTCAATGAACCTATCATCTATAGGTATGTTTCTGATCTCATCATGAACAGTCATATGCATGCCATAGAGGTTTTCCTGATCACTTGTAATAAATTCATCTTGTGAAAACTCTTGAGGAGTTTGAACAGCAACAAGAGGAAAACTATCTATCACTAAATCTTCAACAAGAAGAGGTACAAACACCTCGAAATCATTACCAACATCCTTTGTGAAACCCTTAGTCTCAAAACCTTCATGAGATGAATCCAAATTAGAATTCAAGTCGGCTGCTATATTCTTCTCACCGAACTGATCTACATCACTTGCTATCACATGCAAGTCAAGGGGAGTATTATGGGGCTCTCCCGCACACTCCTCATCTGTCAAGGTTTCTTCATCCAACGCCCTATCATTTTTAGGCAAAATGAGCACCTCACTTGTGCCCTCTTCAACACTAGTTGAATGATTTTTCTCTTCATTCTGCTTACTTGTGGGCTGCAACCTACAAACAGGCATTTCTTCTACCTTTATTGCACCGGTAACCATGGCACCTTCTGCTTCCTCCTTAATCATTTTTTTGATGTAGTTGACCATAGCCCGCTTTCCAGGGGAATAAGTCACCACACAATCCAAAAAGGTATCAAATGAAACACCGTTCTTAAACTCATCTGTCATGCTCTGATAATCTCTGTAGAGTATGTCAGCCTCGTATTCACATTTCCTCTTGAACTGGCATTCTTTAGAGACCCCAATCAAATCCGTCTTCTCAGACTTAGCATAAAACTGTCTGATTCCACACCTTAACTCAGGATCCTTCAATAGCGTACATATATCATGCATTAACTCAAGTAGAGACTTCTCTGTATTCATCTTTCTCTGTTCGTAGTATCTGGTATCTCTGTCACTCATCTGTCAAATGAACTCTGATGGGCACAGGATGGCAGGATCTTGGCTCTGATACCACTGAAATATTCCGAGCCAATTTTTTTTTGTTTTTTCCAATTAACAGATTTCCAATTACAAACAGTGCACCCGTTAAGGTTAGATGGGTAAACCAGAACGTGCAAGAAAGCAACTCTAACCAGAATGGCGCCGATGATGGCGAGCATTGGTCAGAGGATCTAATAAAACTGCTTATGCTGTAACTCTAACCAGAATGGCACCGATGATGGTGAGCATTGGTCAGAGGATCTTCTACACTAATTACAGAAAGGAACTCAACGTCAAGTATGTGCTACCCAATCCAATGCGGAGTGAGGGGCGACCATATGACGGAGTGATTACAGGAAGCAAAGCTTAAAATGAAATGCTGAAGCTGAAAACTACTCAACACCCAGAATGTGCTTGCTCATCCAGAATGGACGGTAGCTACCATAGGGCGGAGTTATCGCTATTTCACTCTAATACTGAAAGCAAGAACGAGTATTACAAATAATGACAAAGCAATATTAAAGCATACTGGTCAGTACTACTGCCAGTTTACAAAATGTAATTCTTGCCTGCAATGTCAATACATCAAAGTCCTTCCGGATGGAGCAATCAACAGTAAATCTGTTACAAGCTCTAAATAAACCACCATGCCAAAACCCAAGTCAGAAAATGCAGATTTCTTGGACTGTCATAATCAGATCTGCACTTTTCACAAAAATCAGCAGCTTACATGCACAATGATTTGTTCATAACTTTCTCAAATGTTATCCGATTGATGCAAGATAAGATGCATTACTCTCTCAAGGTATAGGCGACCATTTCAAGACACTAAAACTGATCAAAGAGACCCTAATTTAATTTACACGGAATTCAATGCAATTCTAAAAGGTACGGCCAAGCTGGAAAGTTCGACTTAGCTTTTAAAATTAAATACAACACCATAGAATTTGAGATTTGCGACACCAATTCGCCTCTCCTAGACAATGCTATAAATGCAATACCCAGAACTATCTTTTTTGTCTTTTTTGAGATATGAATAAAACATGAAATCTGCTGTATCAAATCAGCAACTCCAGAAAATACCTCTAATATGCAGAAATCAGAAACTAAAGAATTACAATGACGTCTACAATGCACAAAAACCAATGAACTCACAAATCTATCTTAAATAATCGAACCTCTCCACTAGGTGCTGTCTCTCAAGCACGAAGTCGAGCCCAGACTAGGAGGCATACATTCCTCGAAGCAATCCCGCAACCATTTCGGCAGCATAACATTAGCATAGACCAAAGATGAAGAAATGATGCACAAGACTCCTTTTTATAAGTTCCGTTTGACTTCACGAAACCCTAAAATCCAACTCAAGCTCAAACCCTAACTTTTCCTTCAATAAGGCGTCCTTTTCACCTTTAGCTCAATAATCATATTTTAATTAAAACATCACCTTGATAAATGCGCCCACATTAATTTCCTTTGACTTTGGGAAATTCACCAAATATTAATTATAACCTTAATGAAGGCGCCACCCTTTGAGTCCACCTTTTAAAACGACATTAAGTCATTCGACTAGGCCAAGGTGATAAAATAACATTTTAATTATAATGTTATTTTTAAGTGAAATGAGCTCGACTTCCCAGAACTGCATTCTGAAGCCCGAAACTGAATACGCCACTTGAATCAACTGAAGGGGAAAGTCAACTGCCTGATACCATCCTGATTATTGCCAAAAATAGAATTTACTAAAAATAGTAAATTCCAAAAAGTGCTCTGAATGCCGAGATGAACATACCACTGCGAAGCCCTCTGAAAACCCAGAAGGAATCCGCCATTGAATCCACCATCTCTGAACAACGACCTCCTCAAAAATAGGAAACCCTAATTTATCTTCCGACTAGCCTTCGGGTTTCCAGAAAAAAGGCCAACGGTCACAAGAACAATCAGGTTTGAGAAGGGGACATTACAACAACATTTATTTTGTCATCATACTCAGGCATACCATTTGAAGTTGTAATAGCGAAGTGATTCATGATTTGACTTCAATAATCAAGCTACAATTGGAGCTATACATCCAGGTATGTGTTTATCATTTTGGGTAGTCAAATATTGCATTATATAAGGGTTTTAGACTGTTGTTATAGTCTGAGATAATGTATATCAAACATTTGAAACTTGTAATCAGATCTAATATAGTTGAAAAAAGGGGTTCTATTGAGTTACAATTGTTGTCTTTCACTTATGCAATAGTTCTCTTCATTTCTATGCTTTCCTCTATGATTTTGCAATGAAACTCAAACAAACAATCAGCAAAACCAAACCAGACCATGCAAGACAATTGTTTGACATTATGGTGAGAGGGCAAAACTAAAAAATTCAGGGTAGAATCGGTAAGAGATCTTTCAAATATTCTTTAGAAAATTTAACAAGTAGAAACTGTTGTGTCATGGAATGGTGGAACAAAATGACCACCACACTATATCTCCTCACCTTTATTTAAAATCCTAAATGCTACATGCAGCCCTAAGTTACTTTCTTTGCATTGGCAAGCGCCAAGATATATGGATCATGAAGTTAGTAACAAATATAACAATGCATTCAAAAGACTCTTTCCTGGTCCAAAAATAGAAAACAAGTTCTATTGTGAGTTTGGAATGTTCATATACTTGGAAAGCTAAATGGGAGAGTATAACTTTATTTTTTATACAATTTTATTTTAGGTGTCAAAACATTTGGTTAGGATTCTATAGTTGGTAGATGGGGAGAAAAAACTTATGGGTCATCAATATGAGGCCATTGACAAGGTCAAAGAGACCATCCAACATTTCTATAGGTCAAACAAAAGAAAATATGAACCCATTTGGCATATTATTGATTAGAGGTGGAACAAACAACTTCATCAACACATTCATGTTGCTGCCTATTACATGAATCCAAAGTTTTTATTTTTCAATTCTTTCAAGGTTGATTAAGAGGTTATGGTGCATAGAGAAGATGATCTTTGATGAAGGCCTTAGAGACATCATTCTAGGCAAGTTGGACTTAGCAGCTAGGGGAAAAACAAATAAGTTAACTAGGTTTAATTTTAGTTTAACTGTAATTTACTAATTTACTAAGTTACAAAGTTATTTATATTGTCCTAGCAGATTTGTGGTGGGAGATCATGGTGCAAAAACACCTAATCTTCAAACCCTTGCCATCGACATTTTACCCTAACCCTTTGGCTTTAACAATTCTAGGTGTGACTGCAATTGGAGCACATTTGAGGCCATTCATATGAAAAAGCACAATAGGTTGACTCAAAAGACCCTAAATGACCTTGATTTTGTATATTACAACTTGCATCTGCATGCCAAAAAGGTGGAGGAACAAGAGATATGCGACACAATTGTTTTGGATGACATCAATACACATTCAAATTGGATTGCTGAGGATGTGAAGCCCATGTTTTCTGCAGATGAGATTGCTGATATTGAGAGGGAAGTAGCAAAATCTACAGTAGATATAGCAGCACAAGCAAAAGGCAAAGTGGCTATAGGGGCTTCTTTAGATTTCATAATATGCCTAAGAATGGTATTGTTCTTCAACAAGAATCATTACCAGTCAATTCGAAAGCACTCACACAACCACTTAGAAGCTTTTAGTTGGAGAAGAAATTTGTATAATATTTATATGGATTTGTAATTTATAATCGTATGACACTACGATGAGCATTGAACTTGTTTTTTCAATTTAAAAATGAAGGAATAACTGCTTATGAGTTCTCTCGGTTCAATTCTATGCATTGCTTTTAAGATTATTTACAATTTTTATGTGTTTTTTAATGTTTGGAAATTTTGCTGACCTTTTGTTGAGTCCCTATTGACTTTTTTGGCTAGTGTAATCTAAAAGCTTGTCTTGTATGTGTTAGAGTTTTATTATATCTGATGTGTTAATGGGTTAGGTTCTTATGTTCTTATAATGTTAGTGAGTTTATTATTATTAGATGCGGTTAGGTTCTCTCAGGAAAGGTGGTTGAGGAAGTTAAAAGGTGAAGGCTTTTTATAAAGGCTGGTGTATAATGTAATTTTTCCATCCTTGAATAATACAATGTTCTTATTGTGAGTTCATACATCTATCTGATATGTGAATGCTCCATTTTCTCTACAATGTGTGCGATCTGGACTTCTACAAGTGGCATTGGAACCACAGAAATGGAAGCTGGATAAATGAGGTGGTTAATGATCAGTTGAGAGGAGTAATAATTGATCTTCCATTTTAGAATATTGGCAGTGAGATTTTCTTTTCTTTGAATTTTGAAGGTTAAATTGCACTAGAAGAACTGTTTTTCCTATTTCTTGGTGTGTACATGCTGCAAAGGGGTTGCTGTTGCTGGGTGGGGGACCCACTTTGTTAGTGCCAGCATTCCGCTAGTATCATTCCCATTTCATTGTTAGTAGATCAAGAAGATTAATGGAAATTATTTGACCTTGATTTCCTTTTCCATTGATGTCTGAATCTAATTCATTAAAACATCGATTCTGTTATCTGGCTGGTTTTGTTTGTTGACTGAACTGTATGATATCCAAATGATAAGGCTGCTGACAGATAAAGCAAAATGACATAAGGTTAGAAACCATAAGATGTATGTCCTGATCTGGAGGCATACCTTGAACCCACATACTGTTGCTATCTGTCTGGTTTGTGGATCATACAACGTACAGTGTGTGAAGGAAAGAAGAAGACTTTGGTGTGATTCATAAGAGGTGTTGACAGAGAGTAGCATCTGAAAGGAGTGCGAGTGTTTTTTAAATTTTTAGTGTATGATCTAGCCAAAAGAAACATATGCTTCCTGTATAACAGCACTTTAGATCGTAATGATTTTTTAATTTGCAGCAAAGCCAAGAAGCTATGTCACCTGTTTCAAATCTACCATTTTCTTTCTGAATTTAAATGATAAACATATCGTGTTCACTGAGTTCACAGGGTGAATTGAGTAATTGTTTTGTGTTTTAAGTTTTGTTTTTTTTGGCTCCTTTGAAAAGTGTATTTAAAAAAGTAGTTATTAGTCTCATAACTAAACATGATACATAGGAGAGTCAGTGATGAATGCTTTAAAGATATTGCAATAGGAGGTTATATCCTTGAATCCCACCTCTCCCATATTTTTGTGTAACATGTTCTTTTGCTAAGATATATGCAAAAAAAAGTAGAGAAACAAGCAGTTTTTGTGTATATGTTTTATTGTATTTGGAAATATAACAGTTTTATTGTAAAAGGTGCATTTTCAGTTAAAACCTGTTGATGATAAATGCAGCTTCGTGCGATTCCTTCCAGCCTATCTATTTGAGATAATTAAATGATAGCTTCCAACTATTTAATTTATATGTTGTCATGTGAAGAGGCACTTCACTTCATTTATTTGTTTATCATGTCTTGGCCGACCTCCCTTGATATTTGAATTATTTAATTTGTAATTTATTCTCCTTGTGGCCGACCTTGTTCTTGAAGAGGTGTGACCTCTCCCAAGCAATGTATAAATACAAGATCATCTCTTCTCATTTTACCATCAAGCAAGTTCGATCATCCTTCCTTCAAGTGCGAATTTCCTTCAAGAGCAGGTCGAAGTTTTTCTAAGAGCAGATTTCGATATATAAGGAGAGCAGATTGTAATCTGCATTTTGCATCTAGAGTTGGTGCTCTTACTTGGCCTTGAATTCGGCCTTATTGTACAAGACAGTGTTGATTCTTGAATAATATATAAGTGACATATTGTTGCTGGGTTTTTCTCCCTCAAGAGGAGGGTTTTCCCAGGGTATCTGCTGTGTACTGTGTCTGATTTTTTGAATTAATTTTCTGTGCACTTAATCTGATCACTAAATTTAACAAAACCAACACCTTCAAACCTAAAAATGTCACTGTCATCTATTGTACACATTAGATTCTCATACTGTATCGACTTTCGACCTAAAATCTGTTGTTTTCCTAAGTGCAAGTCATGTTTCAGGTCTTATTTAGTTTGCTTTGTCTTATTGTCCTTTGTCCTTTTATAATCTTTGCAGGATTCTGGAATAGAGGCTCTCCAAAGCATACATTATGGCAAAGGAAAGAAGTTCTTAATGGAGATATTTCTTAAGGCTAAGATCAAGAATGCACCTAATATAGGGAGTCCAAAAAAATCATCAAAAAATTTCAAGCATAGTGTTCAAGGGCACACCAGATGTTTGAAAACACACCTCACAATGGCATATTCAATTTCAAGACACAAAGTGCATTTGTGAAGAAAGTATGCACCTAGAAAGGGAAACTTTGAAAGACCATTGTCAAGCTCATGTGAGGGGTCATGGCATGCACCTTCGTACATAAGCTTGATTTCAATGGCAAAGGATAGTGATTAGGCACATGCCTCAGATAGAAAAAAATTGAATTTCAAAGATTGTGAAGTTGTCTATTTACAGATGCACACTTGGAGTCGTGGTGTGCAACTAACAAAGGATTGAGACATTTGTAAAATAGGTTTTGAAACATGCAAAGTATCAGGCACGCATCTAGAAAGGAGGTGTGCACCTGATAACTACATTGATGATGCATAAAACTTTGTTTATAAGCACACACCTAGGAGGCAAAGGCACACCTCAATAAAGAGAAATTTAATTTGAAATTCAAGGTTCTGAAACATGCATACAAAAGAATGAGTGTGAAAGGGAGACCCGCACCTATAAAAGGGTTTTTGGAGTGCTCATTGTAGAGGAGAATTAACATACAGGCATGTGCATGGAACCGAAGCACACATCTTACATAGACAAGTTTTGGTTTCAGATTCAAGATTTGAAAACCTATATTGAGGTGTGTGTGGGATGCAGATGGATGCACCCTTTCAAATAAAACTGCATTAAACATATTGAGCACCACGTGTATATAAGAAATATTCATTTGAAATCCAAGTTTAAAAGCCTGTTGTGTGATGCACCTCTCCATATAGGGTTTCAAGTAGAATCAAAAGTATTCTTTATAGACAGAAACACACCTATCCATTGGAAACTAACTGAGATGTTAATAGAGGAGTGATCAGAAGTATAAAAACAAATCCATCTTAAACAGTAGAATCAAAGGATCTTCAGAATTTTGTCAATATACGGGCCCATATCAAGGTTTTTATCAGCAACAGACTGATTCTTTTTGAGATTTTTAAACATTCTGTTACAGCAGAGTCATAAACAAAGAGATGTCAGTCATTACAGCATTCTGTCATCTTCAGAAACTTTCCATTTTCTGCCACACTTCAACATTCTTCGAAGAAAATCAGTAAAAGGAGCAGCGACCAGCAGTTTTTTTCTCCCAAATATCCCCTTTCCTCCATCATTTGCTAACCTTTTTAAGGTGGAATCAGACTTCAGTACATCAGCAGAATGAAGAAATAACAGTCATAATTATAATCAAATCAGACATAACAGTGCTTCGTGTTTTTCATTGCTTTGGGATTTGTGAGTTCCAACGGGGATTTGAATCAGCAAGATCATAAAGGCTGAGTATTCAAAGTTGTGAACTGCAATGAAGGATTGTGTAAAGATCAACAAAGTGAACAAGGAGTTTTCTGTTTCAAAAGCAACAAAGTGAGTTTTCAGAGCTTCAAAGATCTTTAGAGGGTTTGCTAGACTTTGTCAAAACAGAGGTAAAATCCAAAGCCATCTAAAAGTCTATTTTTAGTCCGCACCAAAAATAGTTCACTCTTTTTAGTCATCACCATTTTCATAGAGGAGCATATTTTGAGTTTTTTTTATTTTTAATTGGCACTATTTATACCCCGTACTATTTTTAGCTACCTTAACTTTTAGCATTATCTAATTTTAGCTTAGAATCGGCTATTTTTAGATCATCTATCTTTAGATCTCTTGCCATGGGAGCGATGTGATTCTAAGTGACAATTTGTAATAATGTGGAGCATCAATCTGTTATTTTTTAGATCAGATATTCACAATAAGCAGAAAATAACACAAAACAAGAGACACAGTATTTTATCCTGGGAAAACCCTTCTACTCAAGGGAGAAAAACTCACCAAGACTTCAATAATAATAGATCAAATACAACAGTGCAGAAACAGCACTTAAGAATCGAGCCTAGATAGGCAGAATACAATGAAATAACCCAGCACTGAAATAGTGCGAATTTTTGAACAGAAATAAATCTCCTTCTTGAGCAGCGAATCTTCTTCTTGATCACAAAAGAATGAATGAATTGAATTGATTGTAGAATGAGGAGAGTCTCTCTCCTTTTTATACCAATCCAGGAATAAGCTTCCACTTGAGCCAACCTAGCAAGTATAATTTCTATTTATAATTAATTTTGACTTGTCTCTTGGCCAACTAGGGCAATACCTCCTGAAGCTAAACATCAACACTCCCTCTTAGTTAGGGAGGTATAGCAAAGTCTTCCCTAAGTGATATCGCCTCGCCACATGTCGTGACCCAACTCGTCATTCTCGGCGTTGACCACCCTCGTCCAATTCCTCCATCAAGATGTCGCTAAGACTTTGGAGGATCTCTCTTGGACATCACCATGTCACATCGACAGGCTTCAACCGGAACATCATCAGAATGTCTAACAAACATTCGAGGATCTCACATCGAACTACATATGTCACCTAGAAATTGATGAGACTTGCCTTGTCGAAGAGACTCGAGTGAATGTTATGAAATAACATGCACAATAGAAGAATATGATATGAAATATGTTGCAAATACTTGATAATAATTGATAATAACAAGCCACTTCGAGGGGGAAAACCTCCAATTATCTCTAATGAGAACACACTTCACAACTTGATGATGAAATAAAACTCACAACCTCCTATATATACCTATTTATGCCTAGGATATCACCTAGGCCGACTTAGACACACCTATATAAGTCTTAGGCCGACCTAAACAACTAAATAACAATATACTAATGATAATATGACTTAATAGAGAGTTAAGATAGCCACAAGCCAACTATTCATAACCCGATGTACACTAATATTAAGGAGTAGCATGCCCCCTTCTTCAAAGAAGCATTGTCCTCAATGCTAATCAAGTTTGGATTTTTTGAATGAACTCCTCGTCCTCCCATGTGTATCTTCAACTAGTAAATTCTTCCATTGGATGAGATACTCAATAAGAGTTCTATTCCTCACTTCTTTGTCGTGTTTGACCAATGCACTCTCGGTTCCAAAATGATTCTTCCTTCTTCATTGAGCTCTGGTAGTGTTGTTTGAGTGGGAATATTATGCCCAATTACCTTCTTCAAACAAGAAACATGAAAAACTAGATGTATCTTTGTTGTTGGTGGCAACTCTAGCTTGTAGGCAACACTACCGATCTTTTGCATGATTTGGTATGGACCATAATACCTTGGAGACAACTTACTATTCTTTCTTTGTTGCTTTAGTGAGATTTACTTATAAGGCTGCAATCTCAAGAAGACCCAATCCCCAACTTCAAAACTTCTTTCACTACGATGTTGGTCTACCTGTTGTTTCATTCAATTTTGTGCCATAGCTAAATTCTCCTTGAGTCCTGAAAGTACTTGTTGTTGATGAAACAAGCGGTCTTCTACTACCTGAACTCTTGGTGACACCTTTATTGATGATGTGATGGAGGGAGGATGATATCCATAAAGTGCCAAAAATAGAGACATTTTTTATGAGCTATGAAAAGAAGTGTTATACCACCATTCTACAAGTGGTAGCCAATCTACCCAAGGAGACTGTTTCCCTGAAGTGAAACAACGTAGATATCCTTCCAAACACTTATTAACAACCTCAGTTTGCCCATCTGATTGAGGGTGGTATGAAGAGCTATGAGCCAATTGAGTTCCCAAACATGAGAATAAATCTTTCCAAAAGTGACTAGTGAAGATAGGATCACGATCACTAACAATAACCTTAGGTGTACCATGTAACTTTTGGATATTCTCCAAAAAAGCTTTTGCCACTGCACTTGTTGTAAAAGGATGTGATAATGCAATGAAATGTGCATATTTAGTGAGGCGATCAACTACTACCATGATGACATTATGACCTTTCGATTTGGGAAGCCCTGCGATGAAGTCCATGGATACCTCTTCCCAACGCTAGCTAGGAATAGATAAGGGTTGCAAGAGACCCGGTGTCTTAATTGTCTCCCCTTTATTCCTTTGAAAAACCAAACATTCAACCACAAATTTTTGAACATCACCTTTTAGCCCTTCCCAAAAAATCTTGCTTGACTCGATGATATGTCTTCAAAAATCTGAATGACCACCCCTTTGGAGACTCATGCAACTCTGTGAGAATCTTGTGTTTAAGAGTGGAATTCTTGCGGAGATACAAACACTCTTTATACCAAAGAGTATCTCCTTCCAACAAAACTTATCTGAACTACTACGATCACTTTTTAATTGTTGAGTGAGATTACTTGTGCTTAACATCATTTTGCCACTCTACTTTTGGCTTCCTCCACCCAATTTGTTTGTAATATTGAAAGGGCACACAATAAGGCTTCATCTTTCTCATCCTTCCTTGAAAGAAGTGCATCTGCACAATATTTTCTTTCCCTTTCTTATATACAATCTCAAAGTCATATCCTAACATCTTAGTGACCCATTTTTGTTGCTCTTGAAAGATAGTCTTTGTTCCAAAAATATTTTAGGCTATCATGATCTGTCTTAACCATGAAGTGTCTACCCAATAGATAAGGCCTCCATTGTTTCACTGCATGGAGTATTGCTAGCATTTCCTTCTCATAAATAGGTTTTAGTTGATTCTTACCTTTTAATTGACGACTCTCAAAAGCAATTGGTCAACCTTCTTGCATGAGCACTGCTCCTATCCCATTTCCAGAAGCATCACATTCCACAATGAATTCCTTGGTGAAGTCAGGAGTGGCAAGTACTGGAGTTGCACATAGCCTCCTTCAATCTCTCAAATGTTGGTGGCAGACTCATTCCAATGAAAAGAATCCTTCTTCAATAGAGTGGTGAGAGGTGCTGCTATCGATCATAATTCTTCACAAATCTTCTATAGTACCACTGTCAATCCCAAGAAACCCTCAGTTTCTTAATGGTTTGGAATAGGCCATTCCATGATAGCCTTAATTTTGTTAGGGTCCACCTTTACTCCATGTGAAACTATGTGTCCCAAATACTCCACCTCCGTAAGACCAAAAGCACACTTGGATGGCTTAGCATAGAGTTTATGATCTTCAAGTATTTGTAATGCTTGATCCACATGTTGCAAATGTTCTTCTCAAGTCTTGCTATAAATCAATATATCATCAAAGAATACTAATGCAAACTTTCTCAAGAAGTTCTTAAAAATGGAATTCATCAAACTTTGGAATGTAGATAGTGCATTGGTAAGACCAAATGGCATCACCAAAAATTCATAATGACCCTCATGAGTCTAAAATGCTGTCTTACAAATATCTTCCTCCTTAATCCAAATTTGGTGATAACCAGATCTAAGATCTAACATGGTAAAATACATAGCTCCATTCAATTCATCTAGCAAATCATCAATGACTAGAATAGGAAACTTATCTTTAATGGTGTACATGTTGAGCACTCTATAATCTGGACACATGTGCCAAGTATCATCCTTCTTACGTACCATCACCACAGGCGAGGAGTAAGCACTTTGGCTATGCCTGATAATTCCTGCCTCTAGCGTCTCCTCAACAATTTTTCCTATCTCACTCTTTTGTATGTGTGGATACCTGTAAGGCCTCATGTTCGGTGGTTGGCTCCCTGGAACTAACTGTATGGCATGATCATGATCCCTCTTAGGAGGAAGTCCTTTAGGCATATCTCCAAGAATTGAGTGACGATCAATTATAGCTTGCAAATCTAGATGAGGAGCATTAGATTGAGAGACTTCTAATGAACATAGCTAGGCCACAAATCCATCCACTCCTTTCTTAACCAACTTTTGCATTTGATGAGAGCTTACCATTTGTGGGGAATTTTCCTTCAACCCCCTTAGCTCTACTACCCTTCCTTCTGATTGAAATCTCATGAATAGTTCTTGGAAGTTCATCTCAATCGTTCTCACTATAGTAAGCCATTGTACTCCCAAAACAATATCTGTTGCACCCATGGATATCGCATACATTGGGGGTATCAAGTTGATAATCTCCCATGGATAATTTAATGCTATCACACTTCCCTGAACAACTAACTGTACCACCATTTGCAATCAAAACCTGAAACTCTGGAGATGGATATATAAAACAATTTAGACGAGAGCTATTGTTGATGAAATTATGAGTACTACCTGAGTCGATCAACACTGTAACCTTTTGCTTCTTTAAGAACCCCGCCACCTTGAGAGTTTGTGGAGCACTGAAACCTAAGAGTGCAAGACAAGAAATGATTGGTTGAGAATCATGTGATTCCTCATTTGACTCCCTTTCATCCTCTAGTATGGGTTCCTCCTCTTCTTCCTCACTTGGACCTTCAATATAGAACAATTTCTTTTCATTGCATTTATGTCCTCGACTGTATTTGCTATCACAATTGAAACACAACCCTTTTTCTCTTTTCTCCTCAATTTGTTGTGGAGTCAACCTAGTAGGTTGTGTTGAATATCCTTTCTCTCTTGTCACATTAGCCCCTTGCTTCTTAGAAATCAAATACTTCTCTACTCTGCATGCTAAAATAAAAGACTCATTTATGGAGCTAGGGCTAAACATGCGTACCTCATGTTGAATGTGATCCTTGAGACCCCCTAAGAATAAATCATTCAAGTTTTCCTCCATAATTGTATCCACTCTTAAGGATAGATTTTGGAATTGCTGAATATAATCCTTAACTGATCCTGTTTGTGGAAGTTTAGCCAGCTGGCTAAAGAAGTTGTCTGTCACGCTATTGCTATATTGTGCTTGGAGTTCCTCTGTAAAAATTGACCATGAGACAATGAGCCCCTTTTTCCTTCGATGAGTGCAAAGCCAACGATACCAAATGAATTGATCTAGTTCTAGATATAGGGAAGCCATCGTGACCTTTTGTCCATTTGGGATTTTGTGTACTTCAAAAAAATTCTCCATTTGGTTTATCCATGTTAGAGGATCCTTGCCATCAAACTTGCGCATATCCACCTTTGGAAATAAATTCCTAGATCCCATAGGAGTACTAAAGCTTGTGTCAATGGTAGCTGACCTAGAATTTTCACCTTGGTCGCTTGAGAACTCCTTTCTTGGTTCAGCCATGTAGGTGCTTAACATGTTTCGTATGTCTAATATATCTCCTCTTAGGTCACACATATCCATCTTCATTGAGGAAATGTCTTCCTTGACCTTATTTATTTCCTCATTAGGAGTAATATCCTCTATTGTTACCCCATCCTTATCAGGATTCTTCCCCGGAGTGACAACATTCTTTTTGCCCCTTGTTGCAGGCCCCATCATGATGGGTGTTGGCGTAACAACTAACACCTCTGGAGTAAGAGTTGCTAAGAACAGCCTATGTACACTACGCAATGAGTGCTCTTCAAATTAGGAGGGGAAGCTCCCTCGTTGTGCTTTACAAAAATACCTGCAAAGGGAAATAAACTAAACTAATTCCTGTCTTTTTGTTTCAGCTATAGAGGTACAAGGCTTTCTTGAAAACTATATACGTTGCAGCTGAGAATTTTCTCTAGTTTCGCAAATTCACTAACTACAACTAAACTTAATAACTTAAATTCTATCCAGTTCCCTCAAGAAAATAGAGCATGAGAGAACGGAGCAAGGCTTTGACTATCTAACGATAAACGAATTCAGATTCTCTACATGAAGGCAAGGTGGCGCAACTATTATCACAATTTCAACAAGTCTATTAGGCACTAAACAGATTTTAAGAATTTACTATGACAATCTTATGAAACCCTATGTGGCATAACACTTGATTATAATAGTAAAGACTCCACAAACAGATTTATCATCATAATCTTATGAAACCCTATGTGGCATAACACTTGATCATAACGGTAAAAGTTCACAAAACAGATTTATCATCACAATTGCATGAAACCCTATGTGGCATAACAATTGATCGTAATGATAAAGATGCACAAAACAGATTTATCTAAACTATGGAAAGAATCCACTATCACAATCGCATGAAACCCTATGTGGCATAACAATTAACTGTAATAGCAAAGACGCATGAACAAATACCAAAACAGCAATATTGAGGCAAGGTAGGCGCAGCATATATTTCTCTCTCAAGCAAAAGTTAATTACAAATGAGCAAAAGCTCTTATTTATATACATCAAGGTGTAGGGAACCCTAAAATCACCTTGTGTTAACTACAGTCTCGCAAATGCATGCAAGATTAATTATTAAACCCTAATGAAGTAAACTATACAATTAACTGGAAAGCTACAATCAGTTAACTGGTACAAATAACCTAAATGGACCATGTGCAAGCATGCACGTCCTTATTTAAAGCAAAGTTAACTGGATACTACCTTCAGTTAACTGGAAACCCTAACCCTAACTCCTGTGTTAATAATTCCAAGGACGAGATAAGCATGTGTTAAGTCAACAAGTAAACTTAAGACTGAAAGTCGAGTTAACTGCTATTCAGGACTCAACACTTGAAATTAACTGCAGGTTCCAACTAGCAAATCACTCCATGTCAACTCGGTCTAACACTTCGACCAAGAACTCATCGATCTCTCTGTCATCTGGCACTTTAACGCTGCTCAAAACAACAGTCTGTCTCTTTAGTTCTCTACCACTTTCCGTAATTGTATGCATGCCATCTTTACATTCTTCAGTCGCCTTTCTGAAACTGGCTGCAATCCCTGAAATATTCTCTAATTTAGGCGCCATAGGTTCACCTTCAAGGTTGTCACGAATCAGCTTCTCGAACTCTGCTTGAACTTTATCCAACTCAACATATGTGCCATCTTCCAGAAGATAATGACACGGAATCTGAACCACGAAACCGCTGACAAGTGCAAGTACTCCAACCACATCATCCTTGAGTGAAAACAACTTAGTAGAGACCTTCTCACATATTTCCATTCTGAGAAGGTCCTGCTCTCTCCAAGTAAAGACTTTCTCCTGATCCTCATCAATCTCCAAGGCATCGTATGCAACTGACAACTGAGATACTAGAACACGATCTTTCGCCAAATCCTCTGTGATGTCCCCATCCTAGTCAACGCAGCTGGTTATGTGGTTAGCCTATCATCTTGATCCTCGTAGGCTGACAGATGTGTGCAGAGGATCCTCTGAGGCAGTTACTCAGTGTTCTGTAGCTTCAGTGTTGCAGTTGTTTCAGGTTGGGCCTTCGCAGAATCATTCTAAGTGGTTTTCCAGAGACTTTCTATTTTTAGAAAGTAGGGCAGGCTAATTTTTTGGCGGGCACGGATTCAGCTATTCGGCTCGAGAGTTGACCAGTTCTTCAGTTTGATGGTCGGATGGAGAAATAAGGAGTATTTAATGATTATTAAATATTTAATATTTTGACTTTATATTAAAGTCACTTTATTAATATATTTAAATATTAATAATTAAATGATATATTATAAAGTATTTTTAATACTTTATAATAAAGTGATATATTTGACATAATGAATAATTGTTATTCATTTATGAGACGTCATTTAATTAATTATTATTTCTCCTAAGTCTAAGAGGCGAATTTAATCATTTTTATTTAAATGATTATTAAAAAGAGCTATTGGGTCGAATTTCTCAAGGGAGATATATATTTACAGGAAAGACAAATCGAACCATTATGATATGTTATTCAAATTTGTCTTGTATTTGCTCTGAGCATTGGAGTTTGCAAAACCTAGGGTTTCAGCAGACGAAGCATTTCTGGAGAACGATACCTCTTCAGGAATTGGCAGACTGAGACTGTGCAATACCAGTTGAAGCTTGCATCTTGGTGACTTCATTCAGAAGTTACAGATTGAGTTCATTGATTCATTTATTCAGGGTTTAACAGAGAACTTCATCAGCAAACAGGGGCGAATATCCTAAAGCTTATTTATCAGAGATCTAGCATCCATACTAAAGGCCGTACTTTATTCTCTTGCTGCTGCTGTACAGGCCGTACTGTTGTACCAGCAGGGCCGTACTATTCTTTTCAGAGAGATACGCCTTCACCTTCAGTCTCTGGCAGAGGGATCTTGGGCGGCTAGGTTATTGAGAGCTTCTGCAACGTTTCTGAGGCTAGAGATCCATCTATCCTTTCAGCTGTACATTCTTTCTCTGTTATTTTTGGCGCCTAGCAAGGAGAATCAGGTTCTTTGAAATAAAATCTTATTCTATTCATTTGTTCAATCTTTTGCATTGTAAAAGCTCTGGATCTTTAATAAAATGATGCGCCTATGATTTATGAGTAAGATCTACGCCTATTTCATGTTGTATGATTTATTTTGAATTTATTAGCAATTTATTAAGAAAATCGCAGCTTTCTAGTTATTGTCCAAAATCTTCAAAAACACAAAAAAATACAAAACACAGTAAAATCGCCATATTCAGTCAAGGGTTTGGGTTGAGAATCACCTGGATTCTTACAGTGGTATCAGAGCACAGATTTCCTGCCATCCTGTGCTTTTTCAGTTGCTTTTTCAGAATACAGTGTGCTTTTTAGTTGCTTTTTCATGAGCAGAGATACTATTCACTATATTAAAGGTGTAGGGACAGGCAGAGCCGAAGATTGGACAGGTCCACCGATTCCTGAAGGTGAGACAGTGTCAGGTATATTGGGCATTCACAGATCTAGCTCAAACAACAATGAAAACAGTGTTGCAACCCTAATGGCAGATCGCGAGGTTCCTACAGAGACAGTTAGGGATTCTGGGAAAGCACATGCAGAGGGCGACATTACCGATGAGGAGTTCAGACGTAGGCATGATAACATGATGGATATGATGTCCCAGTTGATGGGCACTATTAGGCAGTATACGCCCACACAGCCACATTATATACAGATAGGACAGACGAGCGGGACTACACCAGTAGATCAGCCTTTGGCATCAGTACCACGACAGCCGTCACCGATCTATCAGGAGCGTAGGCCTGGACAGCCTTCATTCTTACCTAGAGAGACTCCACCTCCGACTCCGGGGGCAGAGCAGCAGGGGCAGTATCAGGAGTTTCAGCCACACAATGGCATGTCAGTAGCAGATGTGACGAGGTTTCATGGTGAGTACCTATCATTGGCACCCGATATTAGGCAGGCATTGTCGTTTCATGAGTTTATGGATGTTCATAA
Source organism: Sequoia sempervirens (assembly GCA_007258455.2). NCBI lineage: Eukaryota > Viridiplantae > Streptophyta > Pinopsida > Cupressales > Cupressaceae > Sequoia > Sequoia sempervirens. The sequence continues at coordinate 25,376 of VDFB02074345.1, forward strand.
ACCTAGAGGAGGAGGCAGATTTGACCGTAGACCCCCTCAGCATCAGCAACCACAGCCACAGGTGAACAGGGATTTGCAGTACGCAGTTAGCAAGATCACCTTGCCATATTTCGATGGTTCTGACAAGACGTCAGCGAGGTCTTGGGTCCAGAATTGGACATTTATATATCATTGAGGCCTATGCAGGAGGACGAGGCCATCAAGTTTGCTACTTTGCATCTTGATGGAATAGCGCATGACTGGTGGCATCACGGCATGTATACACTTGGCCATCATGCAGTCAATACTTACCAGGAGTTCACCAGCAGGCTCATAGAGCGCTTTGATAAGAAGGATCCGGAACTTTATTTCAGAGAGCTAGCTCAGCTCAGGCAGACAGGTAGTTTGGATTCTTATATTGGTGAGTTTCAGAGAGTTGCCGTTATGGTGACTGGTATTTCGGAAAGGAGACTTATTATACTCTTCGTTGAGGGTTTGACAGAACCTATGAGAGGTTGGGTTAAGGCTTTTGACCCTCCTACCCTTCAGAAGGCTATGAGGAAGGCGTGAAACATGGAGCTTGCAGCACCTCGCAGCAAGTTCAATTCAAGTCCGACACCCTACACAAGACCTAATAGGTCTTTTGACAGAAATAAGCCCTTTGACAGAAGGAAGGATCAACCGGATCCTAAGAGACAGAATGCACCAACCTTTGACAGAGAAACACTGAACGAATTGTGGAAGAAAAAGTTGTGTTTCTGGTGCAAGGCACCCTACGATGAAAAACATATATGCCCACTTCGTCCCAAAGTCAAAAACAATCAGATGGAATGGTTTTATGAGGGCGAAGAGCAATCTGATCTGTCAGACCAGCAAGCTGATTCCGAGCATTCAGATGATGACAGGTCCGAAAATGAGGGTGAAAACGAAGGTGGAAGGAAGCTACAAGAAGCCCATTTGACTAGCCTTTAGAGAGATGGGTCGTTTAGACTTCACGGGCTCCTAGCAAGTCAGAAGGTGATTACCTTACTGGATACGGGTGCTACACATAATTTCATTGACGCACGATTGGTGGAGAGACGTGGCATTCAGACAGAGGCATTTGAGGGTATTCGAGTCAAGGTGGCTGATGGGTACACTCTCAGATGTGACCAAAAGATTACTAATCTTCCGATGCGACTGAACAACTATGAATTCAAGACCGAATTCTATGTTGTTAACATGGGAGATACTGATGTGGTGTTAGGGATGGCATGGTTGCACGATTTGGGTGAGTTCACACTCAATTTGCGTGACATGGAGATGAAGTTCAAGGTTGATGGGAGACCTCATGTCATCAAGGCTATTCGAGACAGTAATCTGAGGATGGTTTCATTCAGGCGGATGGAGAGGCTCATTCGTCATGATATGGTTGACTGGGCAGCAGAGTGCATGTTGATGCCAGCCCAGCAGGAGCAGCAGAAGGGTGAGTACCACCCTGACATTCAGATCTTGAGGACTAAACACTCCAAAGTGTTTAGTGACATTCCACCTGGTAGACCTCCAGACAGAGGCACGGAGCATATCATTGAGTTGGAGGAGGGCGCAAAGCCCGTTATGATCACGCCCTACAGACATCCGAAACGACTCAAGGATGAGATAGAGAAGACCATCAATGAGTTGTTAGCTATGGGGCATATTAGACCTAGCAAGTCACCTTTTGCTTCATCGGTTGTATTGGTGAAGAAGAAGGATGGATCACTTCGGATGTGCATAGACTACAGGCAGCTCAACAAAAGGACAATTAAGAATAGGTACCCTATACCACGCATCGATGAGTTGATTGATGAGTTACACGGTGCTATCTTCTTCACGAAGATTGATTTGAGGTCCGGGTACCACCAGATTCAGATGAGGGAGCAGGATATTGAGAAAACCGCCTTCAGATGTCATTGCGGTCACTTCGAGTTCTTGGTTATGCCCTTCGGTTTAACCAATGCACCTGCCACCTTTCAGGCGACTATGAACAGGGTTTTCAGTTCTCAGTTGAGGAGATTTGTGTTGGTCTTCTTTGACGACATTCTGGTTTATAGCAGGTCATGGGAGGAGCATCTGGCTCACCTAGATGCAGTTTTGGGTATCTTAGCAGATGAGTCTTTCTATGCTAAGGAATCCAAGTGTGAGCTTGGTATGGAGGAGTTGTTGTATCTGGGGCACATCATCAGTGCCAAGGGAGTGACTATGGACCCAAAGAAGGTCCGAGCTATAGTTGAGTGGCTAGTACCTGAGAACCTTACGCAGCTCAGAGGTTTCATTGGGTTGTGTGCATTTTATAGGAGATTTGTTAGTGGGTTCTCACGTCACGCCGCACCCCTTACTGACTTGACAAAGAAGGGGGCTTTTACTTGGTCACCACAGGCACAGGAGTGCTTTGACAGGTTTAAGGTGATCATGACTTCATGTCCAGTGCTAGCATTGCCTGACTTTACGAAGTCATTTGATTTGTTCTGTGATGCTTCAGAGAGGGCATTGGTGCCGTTTTGATGCAGGAGCGACATCCTATTGCTTTCGAGAGTAGGAAGCTTAGGGGTCCTGAGAGATTCTACAACATTTACGACAAGGAGATGTTAGCCATTATGCATGCTTTGGCTAAGTTCAGGCAATACTTGGTAGGCAGCAAATTCAGTGTACAGATCATAATAGCCTGAAACATTTCCTTAGGCAGCGAACCTGAATGAGAGGTAGCAAAAATGGGTCATAAAGCTGCGGTCATTATGACTTTGTTATCACCTTCATTAAGGGAAGCGAATGTTGTAGCGGCGCCTTGTCTCAGACCTCGGTGAATGCCACGGCATAGATCATAGAGGATTGGAGGCATCGGATTATTGCTGAGTATGCTAAGAACCCATGGCTTCTAGCATTGTTGACGAGACGAGCCGGATAGCAATTATCTGTTGTAGATGACTTGATCATTTACAAGGGGCGGATTTTTCTGATTCCTGACTCGGAGATGAGGGTTACAGTTTTGAGAGCCTTTCATGATCTTCCTATGGCGGGCCATCCCGGGTACTATAAGACATATAAAATGATTTGGGAACAGTTTACCTGGAAAGGGCTGAAAACTGATGTGTTACAGTATGTCCGAGAGTGTTCTGTTTGCCAGCAGAACAAGCAGGAGCACACATATCCGGCTGGATTGCTCCAACCACTTCCGATACCTGACAGGAAGTGGGAGTGTTTATCGATGGACTTTATCACAGGCTTGCCGAAAGCCCAAGGCAAAGATTGCATCTATGTAGTGGTTGATCGGTTGACTAAATATGCGCACTTTTTCCCGATTACTACTACCTTCACAGCATCGCAGACTGTAGAGTTATTTTTCAGAGAGGTATTCCGGTTGCATGGGTTGCCTCGGACGATAGTCAGCGATAGAGACAGTCGGTTCATGAGCAACTTTTGGCAAGAGTTGTTCAGGCTTTGTGGGACCGAACTGACACCGAGTACCAACTACCATCCGCAGACAGATGGGCAGACAAAGATTGTCAATAAGTGGGTGGAAGGTTATTTGCGTAATTATATAGCTGGACAGCAGAGAGCTTGGGTGAGGTGGATCTATCTATGCGAGTATTGTTATAACTCGACTCACCACATGACGATACAGATGACACCCTTTATGGCTTTGTATGAGTATGAGGCGCCCAACCTTTTGGATTTGATATTGAGCGATAGCAGAGTGCCGAGTGCAGGGGATATGATGCAGAGTCAGCAGGACATTTTGAGGTCTCTCCGAGACAATATCCAGCGGGCACAGAATCAGCAGAAGCAGTATGCTGATCAGAAGAGGGTTGAGCATACTTTTGATGTGGGTGATATGGTGTACCTTATGTTGCAGCCGTATCGTCAGTCTACTCTGCGGAAGAGTGGGGAAGAAAAGCTGAAGCCTCGCTACTATGGTCCATTTCGTGTTGTCAGACGAGTGGGCGAGGTTGCTTATGAGTTGGACTTGCCAGCTGATAGCAAGGTCCATAATGTGTTTCACGTTTCTCGCCTGAAAAAGGCATTGGGTCAGCATGTGATACCCTCTCTAGTTTTGCCACCACTTGATGATGAAGGGAAACTGATATTAGTCCCTGAGGCTATCCTCGAGATGAGAGAGAGACACCTTCGGAGGCGGGTGATCAGGGAATATCTGATCAAGTGGAGAGATCTGCCAGTCGAGGATGCTACATGGGAGTCAAAGGAGATTTTACAGCATCCAGAGTTGAGATTGCTTGAGGACAAGCAATTTCAGGGAGGGCGGACTGTGATGTCCCCATCCTAGTCAGCGCAGCTGGTTATGTGGTTAGCCTATCATCTTGATCCTCGTAGGCTGACAGATGTGTGCAGAGGATCCTCTGAGGCAGTTACTCAGTGTTCTGTAGCTTCAGTGTTGCAATTGTTTCAGGTTGGGCCTTCGCAGAATCATTCTGAGTGGTTTTCCAGAGACTTTCTATTTTAGAAAGTAGGGCAGGCGGAAGCTGCTAATTTTGGCAGGGCACCTGGTTCAGCTATTCGGCTCAGAGTCGACCCAGTTCTTCAGTTTGATGGTCAGATGGAGAAATAAGGAGTATTTAATGATTATTAAATAGTTAATATTTTGACTTTATATTAAAGTCACTTTATTAATATATTTAAATATTAATAATTAAATGATATATTATAAAGTATTTTTAATACTTTATAATAAAGTGATATATTTGACATAATGAATAATTATTATTCATTTATGAGACGTCATTTAATTAATTATTATTTCTCCTAAGTCTAAGAGGCGAATTTAATCATTTTTATCTAAATGATTATTAAAAAGAGCTATTGGGTCGAGTTTCTCAAGGGAGATATATATTTACAGGAAAGACAAATCGAACCATTATGATATGTTATTCAAATTTGTCTTGTATATGCTCTGAGCATTGGAGTTTGCAAAACCTAGGGTTTCAGCAGACGAAGCGTTTCTGGAGAACGATACCTCTTCAGGAATTGACAGACTGAGACTGTGCAATACCAGTTGAAGCTTGCATCTTGGTGACTTCATTCAGAAGTTACAGATTGAGTTCATTGATTCATTTATTCAGGGTTTAACAGAGAACTTCATCAGCAAACAGGGGCGAATATCCTAAAGCTTATTTATCAGAGATCTAGCATCCATACTAAAGGTCGTACTTTATTCTCTTGCTGCTGCTGTACAGGCCGTATTGTTGTACCAGCAGGGCCGTACTATTCTTTTCAGAGAGATACGCCTTCACCTTCAGTCTCTGGCAGAGGGATCTTGGGCGGCTAGGTTATTGAGAGCTTCTGCAACGTTTCTGAGGCTGGAGATCCATCTATCCTTTCAGCCGTACATTCTTTCTCTGTTATTTTTGGCGCCTAGCAAGGAGAATCAGGTTCTTTGAAATAAAATCTTATTCTATTCATTTGTTCAATCTTTTGCATTGTAAAAGCTCAGGATCTTCAATAAAATGATGTGCCTATGATTTATGAGTAAGATCTATGCCTATTTCATGTTGTATGATTTATTTTGAATTTATTAGCAATTTATTAAGAAAATCGCAGCTTTCTAGTTATTGTCCAAAATCTTCAAAAACACAAAAAAATACAAAACACAGTAAAATCGCCATATTCAGTCAAGGGTTTGGGTTGAGAATCACCTAGATTCTTACATCCTCTGCAACTGCAATCTCAAGTGACTGAACACCCTGACGGAGTTTATGTGCATCACTCCTTAACTGATACAAATCTGCAAGAAGACGCCGACCAGCAGCAACTAAACTATCAATCCAGTTGTCCAAAAGCCTGCCATGACTAACCAACTGATCCAGTTTTCGTTGTTCTGCAGGCGTACTCTGAGGAAGAACAGATGCTCTACTCGGATTTCCATGAACAAGATCAGAAATATACTGGCAAAGTTGACTATTTTCAGCCTTGAGTAAGGCTTTATCCTCTCCATCCTTCGTGATTCGCTCTTCAAGATTATTAGTGACAATCTTAAGAAGAGTCACATCTATCTCTCTAGTGGTCCTACCAAGATTAGCCTTAGTAAATGTAAAGTCACCAACTTCGACTTCATCTAAGCTTTTACCCTTTGGAGGAACGGCAACTTCAATAACAATCTCTGATTCTGGAGTCTTCTCGATATGCACCTGTTTCTTGATCTTCTTGTTCGACCTTCTCTGATAAGGTTCACCGAACTCAGATAAATCAAGGTTGTACGAAGGTTCACGCCTCTGTCTCCCCAAAGACTTTTCGAGCCAACAAGATTGAACAATATTTTCAATTCTAGGAGAGACTGTCCCTGATGTATCAACCTGTGGTGATTCAGTTGTCTCCGACCCTGCTTGAATTGGTGTCTCAGGCTCTGAATCTATGTCAATAGGTTGCATGTGAGGCGGACTAGAAGGTGAAACGTGAGGCTCGGCCTGAATGACTGTCTCTACTGGAACCTCAGGAACACGCTCAACCTGTTTCTGCTTCCTCTTACCAGTAGCTCTTTTCCCCGTGTTTCCACTAAGTCTAACCCCTTCAGGAGGTATTATAACGGCTTTGACTCTGGGTCTTGCTCTAGAAGTAGAAGGCAACGAAGAGAAATCCTTTGGCGGCTCTGCTACAGGAACTGACTTTCGCGTCCGTTTGCTCTCCAAGAACAACCTACTAGTCTTGATAACTGATCTGGAAACCTCTTCAATAGAAATATTCTCCTTAGCATACCAATCTGGTGAGCGAAGTGGCTGCCGAGCAACTTGATCCTTGACATATGAATTGAGAAGAACTTCTCCATCATCATCCGATAGACCATCAACATCTTCTGATAGGTAATCAGAGAGCTGACCGATAGTGAGTCTACAATAGTGACGACGACGAACCTCAATTCATCTTCACAATTAGCCCAGAAATCTTCAAGTGCTGGCTTATGTGCAATCCCTCGCTCTAACCGATCTGCATAATGACCGAGAGGATCATAGGAACGCCTCTCAGTATAAGTCTTGAGTTTGAACCTTTCTATCTCAGTAGACATAAACCTGGCATCTGTTGCCGCATTGCATGTGAAAATTCCCAACGTGAATGGAAAATTAGCTGCAGTCTTATGACGACTACGAAGAAAGAAATGAACATGCTGCATCTGTCTGAGGAACTCCATGAAGATGAGATTATCTGAAGGGTACCTTGGTAACATCAGGGGCTCTCCAACATATCCATAAACCCGGATGTATGTGAAAGTAGGGAACTGGATAAACCAATCCGCCCAAGTCTCCATTGTTGATTTGGCCTCGGCAAAAATACGAATGTGCATCTCGTCATCAAGATCTCTAATGGTTCTCATAGAAAAGTGATCATTCACTGCTCGGAAGTCTTGCTCGGATTGAGAAAACTCCAACTGAGGATAATACTCATGAACACGTTGAACACCGAGAGTGCCATTAGTTTTCAGATGCCTGAAGCTACCTTGAAATGCAACCAAGTAAACCAAGTAGGATATCATATGAAACTCATGATACTTGAGAAAGTTAGTAATTTGCTGATGTAAGCAATCACTAATCAACATAGCCCAGTCAAAATGCTCTGTGTCATCAAGAATTCTGGTAATCAGGTAAAACATCCAAGAACGGAAAGTGCTAGCGTCTGATTGACCAGTAACTCGGTTGAGTAAAGTTATCAAAACAGCAACTTCCTCTTTGAATTCGCCACGACCAACCTTCTTAGGCATGTTAGTTTTTTGAACTGTCAGCCATTTCTGAGCTACCTTCCTCTGCGAACGTTGATGATCAGCATCCCATATCTTCTCACAAGCCTCAAGAACCACAGTAAAGTTATCTGAATGAGGAGGAATAGCAAAACATTTTTCTATGTCCTTCGGTTTGAGACTGCAAACAACTCTCCCGTCAACTGATCTGATTTGTCGTGAAGACGAGTCATAATGCTTAATGCAAGCAAGTAAGAACTCAAGATCGAAAATAGTAATAGGAATAGATGCCGCTGCCAGCAACCCGGAACGCTCAAGATTCCTCAACGAATTGCTGCTAACATTCTCCAAACTGCTCAGATTCACCACTGGATAAACATGATTCAAGTCCGTATCTGATGTTTTGATGAAATTATGTGTAAGAGTTGATTTCACCTTGTAATCAATGAGATTGAACTGCATTTTGAAAATAGAGACTTTTGACTGTAAAGTCGAATATACTTGAAGAACTTTCTGAAAACCTCTGGACAAAGCTAAAAATAGCCTCTAACGAAAGAAATTTTCGAAGTTTTTCTAGAACATGGGTTTTGTGCACAATTGAATTCTGAACAAACCCAGATAGCTGGATTCTCGAAAAAAATGTGTTTCAAGCCCACATGCAAAGAAATTCTCGGAAAAAAGCACAAAGCTTCAGAATGAAGACTACAGGGCGATTTTCTCGAAAAAATCTAAGACGTGGGTTTTGCTGCAAATGCTGAAATATGCGAACCCAGATGATCAGATTCTGAATATGTGTTGAATTTCTTTGACATGCGAAGAAAGTACCTAAGGTGAGAAATAGAAAAAATAAGACAGAAGATAGAAAGTTTTGCTTGTCTGCTTCTGAAAAATCTGCCAACCTCTTCTCTGGAACTTGATAAAACCTGCATGCAAAGTGAAAATAAAGTCTAGAATCGCCTTCCTCTGAACAATCTGAACTCGTTGCTTCGAAGAACGCTGAATTCGGACACCTGTAGCACCTTTAGCTTGCTGGTCGCTCAAGAAGAATATGAACTTCAGAGCAAAAGATGATGAAATAATGGACGCCATGGCTGAAATATATAGATTTTCATCTTTGAAAATTCGCACTAGGCAAGGAATCCATGAAAAGTGCGCTTGGCCTCTGATTGGACCTCATTCCAGTTAATTGAAACTCAAATATGCTAATTAAAGCGCCATGCATTAGGGTTTCCCTTTCAAGACTTCAGTTCAACACTTCATATGACTTTGACTTCAGTTAGCAATCTATATTAAATTCGCCATCTTCAAACTTGCTTTAGATCCACAAATTTAAACTAAGGCGTCCCTTTTGATAACTAAAGTTAGCCATAAGGAACTCGCCATATTCATGCAATAAACATTCTAAAAATAGCGACCCTTTTCAATCTTTAGTTAACATAGAATGAATGCGCCACTTCACCAATTTGTGCTAAAAATAACAAACCTTCAGTTGACCTTCAAGAATGCGCCAACTTCACACTTATGCTAAAAATAGCGACCCTTTTGGAACTTGAGTTGTCATTCCTTAGAAAGTGCGTAGCTTCACTAACTTATGCTTCATCATTAAAACCTAAATATGGCGACCCTTTTGATAAGTTCAGTTAACACAAAAATGCGCCATACTTCACAAATTAATGCTTCATCACTCATGCCGTCCCTTTTAGAACTTCAGTTGACACTCAATGAAGCGCCATCTTCACTAATACTTCACAATTGCAACCAAATTCGCCATGCATGTGAACTCCAGTTGACATTCACTGATAATCTTCAGTTAAGTCGACATGCAACCAAGTTAACTCAACATGCAAGATAATTAACTGAACATGCAAACTAGTTAACTCGATATGCGAACTGAAAGATTATTCAACATGTCAATATACGAACTGAAGATGACAACCCAGAAAGCGTTTAGTCTAACTGCAGCCAGAACTCCAATTAAGGCGTCCATTCAACTCACTTTCGAAAATCCAACTTTGAACTCTCAAACGAATTCCAGACTTAGCCAAATTTCATGAAAATTTAAGCTAAAACCTCTGTCGGGACCTCTGTTCATCCTCTGACACTGGTTGACTGACTTCTCCGATTGGCTGGCTAACAGGTGCATTGCAGAGCTCAGTAAGAACTGATCAAAAGATATCTTGAGACTACAGACCATAAAACTGACATCTAAAGGCTCAAAAAACCAAGCGCCTTTTTCAAAAGCTGCGCTTTTTCTCAAACTTAGTCAAATTGACTTCTGCATTTCATACAAAGGGAAAAATAATTCCTTCATAACTTCTGTTTTACCAACTTTCAGGACTGGATCTCAGGTTCACTGCAGAGCTGACCTCATTCTGCATAACAGCTGCAAAGGCACATTTTTCCAGAAAACATCATCTGAGGGGTGAAAAACAAGGGCGCCTTTTTGAGAAACTGCTCTTTTCATTCGAGGCTAAGCCATTTCTGGAACTGACCAAAATAACATAAAAATTCCGACTGCAAGCTGCTGAGTCATCCTCTGAACTGACGAAGACAGGCAACAAAAAGCAGAGTGTAACACGAACACATTGAATATTTGATATCATCAAAAAGAAAGCATTAAAGACCTGAAAAGCTCAGGCGCCTTTCCCAAAATGTGCTCTTTTGCTTTTTCTTCTGACATTCTGACTAAGATTTGACCCTACGTTTGACCTCAGGTTCAAGCACTTCAGTAACTCAGATTCACCCACTGACGGATGCGTCGCGAAGCACAAACAAACGTGAGATAAACATCTTGGGTGGCATTTAGCCAAAAACCTACATTTGACACCTCAAAAAGATGGGCGCCTTTCTCAAAAGCCGCGCTTTTCTCCAGTGTTAGCCAATTCTCGTTTTCCTCTCGTTTTGCGCTGTATCCACCACAACTTGCTCGAAACAGGTCCATTTGACAGGCTTGATAGCTCACTACGAAGCTGACGTGATGCTGGACGAATGTCTGCTGGAGGTGACAAACCCTAAAAATAGGATCTGGGCCCCTAAAAGATAGGGCACCCATTTGAGAATGTGCTCCCTTCTCCAGAGATAGAAAATTTTGATGTTTTTTGTTCAAATTTTCATTTTCCTTAAATCCCTTCAGTAACAGGCTGACATGACACTGACACCAACTCCATATCTGAAAACCCCAAAAACGACCTTCTGTCATCACTTTAACAGGATTAAGACTCAATTAAGCAAAATGCCTTAGTGAAGCAAAAATTTTGGTTTTGGGTACAACAATGGGAACCACTAATTTTGAAATAAATCACACAAATGAAACTTAAATTCTCTGAAATTTTTATTGTAACTTACTAGGGCCAAAATAACTCTCACCTAGAAAAATCTCCAAGAAATAAGCAGATTTGCAATGTGGAGAGTGGTAATTGTGAAAAATTTAATTTTTCAATAACTTTCTTATTTATGCTCCAATTCTTTTGAAATCTGGACTGTAGCTTCTTTAATATGTTCTTCAAAAACCCTTTAAAATTCAGAAAAAAAAATTCCAAAATCTGAAAGATATGCTCTTCCCAAAATCACCTCCAAAATTGAGAAAAAACCTTGCATCTACGGTGCCAAGATCATGCTCTGATACCACTTGTTATGAAATAACATGCACAATAGAAGAATATGATATGAAATATGCTACAAATACTTGATAATAACTGATAATAACAAGCCACTTCGAGGGGGAAAACCTCCAATTATCTCTAATGAGAACACACTTCACAACTTGATGATGAAATAAGACTCACGACCTCCTATGTATACCTATTTATGCCTAGGATATCACCTAGGTCGACTTAGACACACCTATATAAGTCTTAGGCCAACCTAAACAACTAAATAACAATATACTAATGATAATATGACTTAATAAAGAGTTAAAATTGCCACAAGCCGACTATTCATAACCCGATGTACACTAATATTAAGGGCATAGCAGTGAATCTCAGATTGACCTGCATATGTCACCTCGACACAAACATCTGTATGTCCAACGAATGTCGATGAGACATCGAATGTCAAAGAGACATTCAAGATTGTCTTGATGACAACCATCTCTCGCCGATAAAGTTCCACCATGCCCAGATCACTGCTACCCGACATGGAATGTCGAAGAGACATTCAATATCAAAGAGACATTGATGAATGTCTTGTCAACTAGCCTGTCTCATGCCAACAGAACTTGTGGATTCTCTCAACCTGACGTCTACAATGGCTACACCCAATTGTGGAAAGCACAACTTAGTCTCAAAGATGTGTTTAGTACAAGGGCTTTCACCTCATATTTCTCCATCACAGAGAAATATACACTACAAGGGCTTTCACCTCATATTTCTCCGTCTCAGAGAAATATACACTACAAGGGCTTCCACCTCATATTTCTCCATCTCAGAGAAATATATGCTACAAGGGCTTTCACCTCATATTTCTCTGTCTTAGAGAAATATATGATACAACAGACTTTAATGATGTTGTGACTCCCTCTTAGCGAGGGTGACATTCTTCACCACCCCAAGCTTGTCTCGAAAGTGTATAAACTTTACCCTGGAAAAAGGCTTGGTGAGAATATCAACCGTCTGATCATCAGTGCAAATATACTTGAACTGGATTGCTTTCCTCAGCACCATGTCTCTGATGTAATGATACTTGATCTCCACATGTTTCGTCCTATCATGAAATACAGGATTTATGAGAGCTTTACACAACTCTGGTTATCACAGTGAATCAATGTCAGATCTAACATTTGACCAAACAATCCTGCAAGGAGCTTTCGAAGCCATACTGCTTCACGGGCTGCTACACATGCTGCAATATATTCAACCTCTGTTGTGCTTAGTGCCACAGAGGTCTGCTTCCTATTACACCAAGAAATCATGGCAGACCCCAAACTGAAGCAACACCTGGAGGTGCTCTTCCTATTGGCTACACTCCCAACCCAGTCAGAATCAGAATAGCCCTGTAATCTCAGATCACCACTAGAAGCATACCTCAAGCCATATCCCACAGTACCACACAAGTATCTCAATATATGCTTTGCTACAACCAGATGTATTTGTCTTGGCTCACACATGAACTGGCTGAGAGCACTCACTGCAAAACAAATGTCTGGTCTAGTGTTGACCAGATACATCAATGATCCAATCAATTGTCTATACATGGTGGGATCTACCAAATCTAAATCAGATGCTGAGTCACTCAACTTCTTCAAATTTGTCTCCATAGGTGTAGCCATGGGCTTACAGTCCATCATCCCAAATCTTCTCAATATATCTATAGTGTATTTCCCTTGACTTAGGAAGATCTCATCAAGTTTCTGCCATACATCCAATCCTAGGAAGTAATGCATAAGGCCAAGGTCCTTCATCTCAAACTTGGAGGCTAACTCTTTCTTACATTGGACAATGAGCTTCTCTGCTCCAGTGAGAAATAAGTCATCAACATAAAGGACCAAGATCAAGGCCTCACCGTCAACTAGCTTGAAACAAAGGTTGGAATCTGCATCATTCTTGGTGAAACCCAAACTCATTAAGTATCTATCAATCCTTTCATACCATGTACGAGGTGCTTGTTTAAGACTTTACAAAGCCTTCTTCAATCTGCACACATGAGACTCCTTCCCATGAATCACAAAACCGTCTGGCTGATTGATATACACTTCTTCCTCAATCACACCATTTAGAAATGCAGTCTTTACATCCATTTGATGTAACCTCCAGCCCTTGGCGGAGGCAATAGCAATAATCGTCCTAATGAAAGTGTATCGAGCAACAAGAGCAAATGTCTCCTCATAATCTATTCCCTCCTTCTGAGAGAATCCTCTTGCCACAAATCTCACCTTGTGTTTCTCAATGCTACCATCAGCTACATGCTTGATTTTGTAGAGCCATTTGGAAGTCACTACTGACTTCCCTTTAGGTCATGAAACAACATCCCATAAATCATTTTTAATGATGGACTGATACTCTTCTGTCATCGCATCTCTCCATACTTGCTGGTTAGATGCCTCCTCATAATTGGAAGGCTCAAAATCAATGATGTGACTCATCAATCCCACATAACCTGAGAACTTCTATGGTCTCTTGCTCTCCCTGAAAGTGCCTTGAGGAGCTGCATATTTTTCTACCTCCTGCATGGTTTGTTGAGCCCATAGGGGCCTCTTCTGACCTATGGCAATATCTCTAGGCCCATCAGTTGGTTCTATAGGATCAACTGGATCAACAATCTCAGCCGGTTCATTGGACTCCCTCTGAATGTCAAGAGTATAATCAAGGGATAAATCCATATCCTGTGGAGACTCCTACTCCTCACTATCTATCTCCATGTAAGATCTTTTAGATCTTCTGAAGGCTACCTCCTCTTCAAAGGAGACATCCCTGCTTATCTCAATTTGTTTATGTCCTAGAATATATATTTTGTAAGCCCTTGAAGACTCACTGTAGCCCACAAATATACCTTTTATGCCTGAATATATTATGTTCGAGTTTTGATCTTTTGTCCTTGGGCACATGAATGTACACAGGACAGCCAAATCTCCTTAAGTGACTAATCTCAGGCTTCACACCTGTGAAGGCTTCCTCTAGAGTCATGTTCCCCAATATCTGTTGAGGACTTCTATTCTGAACATATACTGTGATCTTGGAAGCTTTTGCCCATAGGAAACTCTGCAAACTCTAATCATGGATCATAGCCTTAGCTGCCTCTACTATAGATATGTTCTTTCTTTCGGTAACTCCCTTTTGTTGAGGGTTGTATGGAACACAGAACTCCCTCTTGATCCCTACCTCAACGCAAAAATTATGAAATCCTCCAAAAGTGTATTCTCCTCCATTATCTAATCTTAGAACCTTAATTATCTTCCCAGTCAAGTTACTTGTGCCTTGAATTCTCAGAATCTATCAAGGACTTCCTCAAACTCCTTGGATTTCAAGAAGTAAATCCAAGTCTTCCGGGAATAATCATCAATGAAAGTCACATAGCACCAAAATCCACTTAGTGATGCCACAGACATCAGTCCACACAAATCTGAATGAATAAGATCTAAGATCCCCTTGGATCTACTGTTGCTACATTGGAAGGGACTCTTGGTGTTCTTACCAAGTGCACATCCTCTGTAGACGCCATCATGCTCTAAACTGAGCTTTGAAAGACCAGTAATCATCTTCTCCATAGGGGGAAGGGCTTTGTAATGTAAGTGAGCAAGTCTCCTATGCCATAGCTCACTTAGACTGATAGAGCCATGTAATAAAGCCTGGCCTGGTCAAATTGACAATCTATGTAGACTCTCCTTACGAATACCAATCACACGAGTTGTTTTTATGCTGGAGTTCTTGGGCCATGCAAGAACCTTTCCTTCAGAGAAGGAAACCTTGTACCCTTTGTCCTCCAAGGCCGAAATGGAGACAAGGTTCCTTTTGATCCCTGGTACGAACGATACATCACTCAATAGAAGAGGGATACTCAAATCTAGCTAGAAGGAAGTGGCCCAACTCCCTTTACGGCATAACTAGCATCATCTCCAATTATAACCTGTAAATTAGACTCTTTCTCTACTAAGTCTGTAAGATGTTCTCTGTAGCCAGTAATGTGACGTGAAGCACCACTATCTATCAACCAAGTATCATCGTCAGTTGGTACATTACTTGAAAGAGCGGAGATGAATAGAAATCCTTTTGAATCGTCTTTTGAATGTCTTGACTCCTTCTGAGGTGACTCTTCATCAATGTCTGCAATAGAAACATGTTGCTTCAATGTCATGTCCCCGTTTTAGCTGACACTGCTTGTCGAGGAGTTAGCCTATAATTTCGATCCTCGTAGGCTGACAAGGTGTGCAGAGGATCATCGGAGGCCGTTATCCAGTGTTTGGTAGCTCCAGTTTGCAGTTGTGTCAGGTTGGGCCTTCGCAGAATCTTCCAGAGAGTTTTTTTCAGGAACTTTCTATTTTTAGGAAAGTTAGGTCAGATGGAAGCTGCTATTTCGGGCAGGGCACCTGGCGCAGTTATTCAGCTCAGAGTTGACCCAGTTCAGCAGTTGGTTGATTTGACGGAGAAATAAGGAGTATTTAATGAGTTATTAAATATTTAATAATTTGACTTTATATTAAAGTCACTTTATTGAAATATTAAATTATTTAATTAATTTGGCCTGTTATAAAGTATTTATTATACTTTATAATAAAGTATTAATTTTTGATTTAATGAATATTTATTATTCATTAAAATAAGTGCCAATTATTAAATTGATTTCTCCTAAGTCTTAAAAAGACGAATTTAATCATTTAATTTAAATGATTAATTAAAAGAGCATTGGGTCGAATTTTATTGAAGGGAGTATATATTTTGCAGTCAAGACAAATCGAACCATTATGAAATGTTATTCTAATTTGTCTTTCGTGCTCTGAGCATTGGAGTTTGCAAACCTTAGGGTTTCTGGCAGACGATCGTTTCTGGAGAACGAAAACTCTTCAGAGATCAGGCAGACTGAGGCTGTGCAATACCAGCTGAAGCTTGCACTTGGTGATTTCACACAGGGATCACAGACTGAGCTTAATCAGTGATTTTAGCAGAGATTCACAGAGATAATCTTCACATAGATAAGGCGTCTTCATCAAAGATCATTCATCTGAGTTCTGGCTAGATTTCCAAAAGGCCGTACTTTATCATTCCTTGTTGTAGCAGGCCGTACCTTTTGTACCAGCAGGCCGTACATTTCTTCACAGTGCAAGGACGTCTCCATTCTTCAGTTTCAGTTGATTGGCATCAGTGCGTATGGGTTACTGGGGGTTTCGCGTTGAGTTTTGAGCTGGAGATTCATTCACTTCTTTCAGCCGTACCTTTTTCTTCATGCAATTAATGCAGCTGCAGCCGCCATCAGGTTTTTACATTATAAATTTGTATTCTCATTCCTTTGTTGCTTTTTACCTTGTAAATGCTCTGGAAAAGTTGAAATTAAAGTACGCCTCTCTATTCTGGACCATTTCCACGCATTTCCATGCATGTATGAATTTTATATGAATTTATTTAGCCATTTAGAGGAAATCGCAGCTTTAGCAATTTGCCTGTAAAAACCTCAAAAATACAAAAATCACAAAATTTGCAAAAACCTTCAAAAATCAATTAGGGTTTGAATTAGAGAACCACCAGGGTTCTAACAGTGGTATCAGAGCACAGATCCCCTGCCATCCTGTGCTTTTTCAGTGCTTTTTTAGTGCTTTTCAGTATTCAGAGTGCTTTTTGCTTGCCTTTTCATGAGCCGAGATCCTATTCAGTATATGAGAGGCGTAGGAACAGGCAAAGACGAGGATTGGACAGGTCCACCTATCCCCGAGGGTCAGACAGTGTCAGGGGTACTTGGGATTCATAGATCCAGTTCTAACAGTAGTGAAAACAGTGTTGCAACCCTAATGGCAGATCGTGAGATTCCTACAGAGGCACGTAGAGATCCAGGGAAGGCACATGCAGAGGGTGATATCACCGATGAGGAGTTTAGACAGAGACACAACAATATGATGGATATGATGTCTCAGCTGATGGGTACCATTAGACAGTGTACGCCCACACAGCCACACTACATTCAGATTGGACAGACGAGCGGGACTGCACCAGTGGATCAGCCATTGGCATCCGTACCTAGACAGCCGTCACCGATCTACCAGGAGCGTAGGCCAGGCCAGCCTACTTTCTTACCTAGAGAGACTAAACCTCAGACTCCAGGGGCAGAGCATCAGGTACAACATCAGGAGTTTCAGCCACAGAATGGCATGTCAGTGGCAGACTTGACGAGATTTCATGGTGAGTACATGTCACTAGCGCCTGAGATCCGGCAGGCACTTACATTTCACGAGTTTATAGATGTTTATAAACCCATAGGAGGAGGTAGATTCGACCGTAGACCCCCTCAGCATCATCAGCCGCAGCCACAGGTGAATAGGGATTTGCAGTATGCAGTGAGCAAGATTACATTGCCATATTTTGATGGGTCTAAAAAGACATCAGCGAGGTCTTGGGTCCAGAAATTGGACAACTACTTGTCACTTAGGCCTATGCAGGAGGATGAGGCAATTAAATTTGCCACTTTACATCTGGACGAAGTTGCACATGATTGGTGGCACCACGGCATGTATACGTTAGGCCATCATGCGGTTAATACCTATCAAGAGTTCACGAGCAGACTGATAGAGAGATTTGACAAGAAAGATCCGGAATTGTATTTCAGAGAGTTGGCTCACCTCAGACAGACAGGTAGTCGGGATGCATACATTGGTGAGTTTCAGAGAGTTGCAGTCATGGTGACAGGGATTTCGGAGCGGAGACTTATCATACTCTTCGTTGAGGGTTTGACCGAACCCATGAGAGGTTGGGTCAAGGCGTTTGATCCTACTACACTTCAGGAGGTGATGCGGAAGGCAAGGAGTATGGAGCTTGCTGCTCCGAAGAAACAATTTCCGCCTAAAACAAATAACTTGCCTATTGAGGAGAGTCATACACCAGTTGCAGAACCAAAAAGGAAACCAGTTGCGAGAATTGATGATGCAACTCGGGAGGAATGCAGGAAGAAACAACTTTGTTATTGGTGCAAAGCACCCTACAGCAAGGAGCATGATTGTCCTTTGAGACCGAAGGGCAGAGCCAACCGCGCCATGTGGGTTTACTATGATGATGACGAGTCTGATGATTCAGACCAGCAGGTTGTTTCAGAACATGCAGAGGCCGGGAATGCCTCTACAGAGTTTGGGCCTGATGCCAACTTATCCCCGTTGGTATTATCTACTAGTGTACGGGATGACTCATTCAGGTTCAGGGGATTAGTGGAAGGACAGCGATGTATTGCTATGCTCGACACTGGAGCCACACACAATTTCATTGATGAGGGGTTCGTCAGCAGATGTAGACTCCAGACAGAGGATTTCGCTGGATTCAGAGTTCGGGTGGCAGATGGGTATACACTCACTTGCACTCGACGGATTTGTAATCTCACTCTCATGCTGGCTGATTATGAGTTGCAGGCAGACTTTTATGTAGTCAACTTGGGTGGGATGGATTTCGTGTTGGGTATGAGATGGCTGCAGGACATTAGTGTGTTCACCCTCAACTTGCCTAAAATGGAGATGAGATTTGAGGTACAAGGCAAGAAATATGTGTTGAGGGGGATTACAGATGGCAGCCTTCGTTCTATCTCTCTCGTTAGTGGGAAGAGCGAGAAGGTAGAGCAGGATTTTGCGCAGACCAGGCATGGTTATGCTCAGTACCCCGGGGGTTCTGAGGCAGTCGTTTGGGATCAGCCTAGTGGTTTGGTTCCGTTTGTGACCAATCCATTGTTTGAGACAAATGTTATATCTTCATACGACAACCCGCTCTTTGAGTTTGATATGGGTAACTCACCTGATCCTGGTCTTGAGCAGAGTGATGATAGCGTTTGGGATTCTACTAGTGCACTAGGATTTCAGACTAAGCTCACGGAGGAGTATCACAGTGTGTATATGGTGCAGAGTGCATATGGCTTCATGATTGATCCGCATGTACACAATTTGTTTCAGGTGCACAGTTCTAGCATGCACGTACTTGATATGCTGGATGATAGTATATCTCGTGCAGTTTTAGGGGGTAAGTGTTGCTTGTCGTTTGACTTGCCTCCTTCTGAGAGTCTTGATCCTATGCTTCAGACTGCATCGAAGTTACGGTGAAATGGTATCCTATTCTTGCCGACTGGGGCCAGGGAGTTACGTGAATGGGCCAGCTACAGAACATTGTCCTGTTCTCATCCCCTGGGATCCGTGGTGTGCTGCAGTCAGAGGCTCACAGAGATTGCTCGAGACAAGCAATTTCGGTGGAGGCGGACTGCCTGTCCCCAGCTTTAGTCGACACCTTTTGCTTCCAGGAGTTAGCCTAATTTCGATCCTGGGAGGTCGGCTGTGTGGCGTGCGTGAGGATCATCTGAGGTCGCTATCCGTTTGGTAGCTCCAGCCTTGCGCTTGTGTCAAGTTGGGCCTCTTCAAGTAATCTTCCGTAGAGTTTTTTCAGAACTTATTTTTGTAGTTAGGTCGGGCGAAGTTTCCATGATGGCACTGCCAGCTTATTCAAATGTAGCCTAATTCATTTCATAGCTTGGTTGATTTGACGGAGAAATAAGGAGTATTTAATGAGTTATTAAATATTTAATAATTTGACTTTATATTAAAGTCACTTTATTGAAATATTAAATTATTTAATTAATTTGGCCTGTTATAAAGTATTTATTATACTTTATAATAAAGTATTAATTTTTGATTTAATGAATATTTATTATTCATTAAAATAAGTGCCAATTATTAAATTGATTTCTCCTAAGTCTTAAAAAGACGAATTAATCATTTAATTTAAATGATTAATTAAAAGAGCATTGGGTCGAATTTTATTGAAGAGAGTATATATTTTGCAGTCAAGACAAATCGAACCATTATGAAATGTTATTCTAATTTGTCTTTTCAGGTTTCCGGAAAGCATTGGAGTTTTGCAAAACCTTAGGTTTCAAGTATCATCGCTTTCTAGAGAACTAAAACTCTTCGTAGAGATCAGTGTATCGAGGTCAGGCAACACAAATCAAGCTTGCACTTGGTGATTTCACACAGGGATCACAGACTGAGCTTAATCAGTGATTTTAGCAGAGATTCACAGAGATAATCTTCACATAGATAAGGCGTCTTCATCAAAGATCATTCATCTGAGTTCTGGCTAGATTTCCAAAAGGCCGTACTTTATCATTCCTTGCTGTAGCAGGCCGTACCTTTTGTACCAGCAAGCCGTACATTTCTTCACAGTGCAAGGATGTCTCCATTCTTCAATTTCAGTTGATTGGCATCAGTGCGTATGGGTTACTGGGGGTTTGGCGTTGAGTTTTGAGCTGGAGATTCATTCACTTCTTTCAGCCGTACCTTTTTCTTCATGCAATTAATGCAGCTGCAGCCGCCATCAGGTTTTTACATTATAAATTTGTATTCTCATTCCTTTGTTGCTTTTTACCTTGTAAATGCTCTAGAAAAGTTGAAATTAAAGTACGCCTCTCTATTCTGGACCATTTCTACGCATTTCCATGCATGTATGAATTTTATATGAATTTATTTAGCCATTTAGAGGAAATCGCAGCTTTAGCAATTTGCCTGTAAAAACCTCAAAAATACAAAAATCACAAAATTTGCAAAAACCTTCAAAAATCAATTAGGGTTTGAATTAGAGAACCACCAGGGTTCTGACATTCAACTTTAATTTACAGTCTCGACCATAGTGTCCATATTTGTCACACCTGTAGCACTGAATATGAGAGAGATCCTTCTTTTTCCTCTTTTTCCTTCTCTTCCTTTGCCTCTTCCTCTAGTAGTATGTGCAGCAAGAACTTGATTTTCTTCATTATGGGAGTTTTGCCCATTTCCTCTTGCTGCCAGTTTGGTTTCTTCCTGAATACAGTTGGCCCGAAGGCAATCAAACTTGGGCAACTTGGATCCCCCACTGATGCTCTGAATAAATGATTCCCAAGACTAAAGAAGACCATTTAGAGCCAATATAACAAGATCTTTGTCTGCAACTATGTCCCCAATAGTGCTCAACTGATCTCTCAAATCAGAGATCTTCATAAAGAATGAAATGACTGATTCTCCTTTAGCCATTTTTACATGATGGAGTTGTTGTCTCTAAGCGAGGGCTCTGCTGGTATTGTTGATCTCATACAGTCCTTTTAGTACATCAAACATTTCTTTAGTTGTCTTCATCTTGGAGATGATCGGTACTAGGTGATCCTTCACGAAGTCTATTATGATCTTTCTAGCCTTCGTACCATTTTTCTTCCACTAGATTTTCTTTGTGTCTTTAGACGGCTCAGGCATGTCATTTTCTACGAATTCTAGAAGATCATTCTCTTCTAAGGTAATGAGTACCCTAAACTTCCAAGAGTTGAAGTTTGAAGTTCCATCAAGCCTATCTTCTACCTTGACACTGGTCACCATCTTCTTTTTCTGAGTAACTGCCCTAAACAAGGAATTGACTTCCACACATTGCTTAGCCAAATCTGATCAGTTCTTCCTGAACCTCGGCTCTAATATCATGTTATTTTTTAGATCAGATATTCACAATAAGCAAAAAAATAACACAGAATAGGAGACACAGTATTTTATCCTAGGAAAACCCTTCTACTTAAGGGAGAAAAACCTAGCAAGACTTCAATAATAATAGATCAAATACAACAATGCAGAAACAGTACTTAAGAATCGAGCCTAGATAGGCAGAATACAATGAAATAACCCAACACTGAAGTAGTGCGAATTTTTGAACAAAAATGAATCTCCTTCTTGAACAGCGGATCTTCTTCTTGATCACAAAAGAATGAATGAATTGAATTGATTGTAGAATGAGGAGAGTCTCTCTCCTTTTTATACCAATCCAGGAATAAGCTTCCACTTGAGCCGACCCAGCAAGTATAATTTCTATTTATAATTAATTATGACTTGTCTCTTGGCCGACTAGGGCAATACCTCCTTGTTGATGTGATTTTTATGACCGCACCAATCAGCAGAACAAAATAGTCCGAAGGCTACTCCGTTCTCTCTTGATCAAAGTATCCCATGCGCTAAGATTGTGAGAAAGTTCGCACATTCAACTCCAAGGTTCCGAAATACTTAGAATACCCTCAGTTGGTTTGATGTGAATTGTTGTTTTCACGAGGGGACTTACACAATTGTTCAGGATTCTTGCAATTAACAGTAAATGGGTGATTTGAAGGAGATTTGTATAATGCAGATGATTTGGCAATAAGTACGTTTTCCTAAAGCTAACCAGATATGTGTGGAAAGTAAATGAGTGTAGGGCCTAAGAAACTTATATTCTATTCTAAATGCAGGATATGTGGAGCTCAATTTCAGCAGACTTCGACCGAATTTCACCTAGCCTCCCGTCGGACAGCTTCAGCAAAATTAGTGCAATCTTCAAAGGGATAGCAAAAGATATTCAGACTACAATTTAGCATACGTATACCATCAGGACGACGCATATAAGTATACAAACCATAATCGAAGTTAAACTCAAGATAATGTCCAGTAGACCACGCAAGGCGAACTTGTCATCAACAAGCTGCTAGTGGTATGGAATGAAATGAAGCTACCTCAATAAAACACCACACATTAAATTAAACTACTTGCATGAGATGAAAATTATGCTACTTTATGCTACTTGGATCCGAAAGGATGAAGAGACCTTGCTAGCTATTCATGACAAAGACGAATTCCACCATCAATGAAAAGATCTATTATCATGAAAGTTTTACACAACAATCTCCACAAAAGTTTTCAAAGGGAAAACTTTATTTCTTCTCCACACTATGCTAAGCTATCAAACAAAATGTCTACTATGCTCTACTCTCTAATCTCCAATCTCTAGCTCCAATGCTAATGTCTAATTCTAATGAGATACAAATGAGGACTCCCCCTTTTATAGATAGCCCAATCCAATGGATGGCTAAGATTACAATCAAAAGAGTGGCTAAGATTAAGCCACCTCAGCCCTAACCCTAAAAACTGCCAGAATGGGGAGTGGTACATTAAATGAATCAAAGATTCCCACTCACTCCCAAAATAGTAAAGGCAATTAATGCCCACAATCAGTCTTCTAGAAGATCATCGTCCAGTAGTGCATTCCCGTTCTCCTTCTCTCTGGCTGCAAACTCAATGAACCTACCAAGCACAGCTTCAACCTCCTGAACTGAAATAGATGGAATGCAATCAAGATGGAACTCCAACACTATAACATACTGTTCATGCCTTGCACAAGATTTTCTCCAAGCAACTAAGGAATCCTGCGTGCTCTGGATCAATGTGGAGAAAGTGGAAGTATTTTCGAAATCATCTTGTACGAAGGTCTTCACCTCTAAAAAGAAAGGCACCAGCCTAACCCTCAAATTATCAACAGTCACCTCATCTAGATTCAACCGCCTAGCAAATAAGGCCTTGAAAGTATTCTGGACTCCATCAATGATATTGGCCATAGCCTTCCGTACTCTAGTTGATTCCGCTTGTGCTGCGTCGAAGAAACCACGTCCTGTGATTGCTGAAGAATACCATCTAGAAAAGTCGTACATGTCATTCTCCTGAATGACTCCTCCATCAATCAGCAATCGCAAAGGAACATGTCTCAATGCCTCAAGACGCTGAATTACTTTGCTTTGATAAACGGAAGCATCTCCCTAGGCCTGATCAACTGCCTCCATCCGTGCCAAAATACTGGAAGCCTGCTGAAAAGCAAGAGCAAGGTCCTCCATAAACTTCTCTGTCTCAACACGAACTCCCGTGACCCACTTGTCTGCCTCCTGTGCCATCTTCCCTAACTCCAACAAGCCACTGATTGACTCTCTAGGTATCTCTGCTAGAAGCTCTATTACTGGAATCTCCTGCCCACGAGGACGAGACAGCTGCTACACATATCCTATCAAGGCCTTATGCTCTCTTTTCAACTTCTTGTACTTTCCTTCCTTTTTAAACAATCTATCCTTGAGGGCGTGATAGGAGTTATCACACTCCTCTAACTGCGTACCCGGGCGCCCCTAACTAGACTAATGTAGTTTTCGCACCGCTTCATCTCGGTCATTAATCACAACGATAGTGGCACGCCATGTGAAGGTGCTGGTTTCAACCTCGCTGCTTTCGAGATCTTTGAAAACTTCTGTGCTCTCTTCTTTTGTGGAGGCGCGCTGATCCTGTTCAAAAACTCTTCCATTTCAACTGCTGGATCAATCTCTTCGCTGGGGCTTCTTCTCATCCTATCCCTGAGCCAATCAGGTACTGTATATTGTATATCAAATGGCTGCTGTTCTTGTGCCTCTACTTCTCGAACTTGTTCAACTTCTACATCATTCTGGTGAGGCTCATCGTCCTCAAGTGGCTGACTGTCTCCTGAAACTATATCATCATCATCCTCCAAAGCCGCCTCTAACTCTTGCTGAAACTGAGGGTCAGTAGTAGTCCCCTCATCATCCTCATTGATCAATCCTACTAGGTGCGCTTGACGCCTCGCCAACTCCACTCTCTCCTCGCGGGTGGCTGGATTATTTTCCGCATCGCTTTGCACCTCGACCCAATGCATTTCTTTTGATCAGCAAACAAAGAAACCTCGTATGCTTGAGAACATGTCTCCAATGGCGTGGGTGATTCAACTACAACTCTCAAAGGTTCCGGCTGAATAGGCTCCTGCCGAACTGGCTCCTTCCTTCTAGATTCTGGACCTCATGTGATTTGTTTCTTCCTGCCGGTGGTGGGTGTCCTATGATCTCCCATCAAATTGTAAGTCAAAGCAATCGACCTACTTCCTTTCAACCTCGCTTTCACCCGGCCACAACCCATGCCTCCCCGTGCATGTCAAGACCGAATAAAAGTGTCTCCAAGTCGCTAACCTCGTTTCACTAACCGGGAGTGGAAGGGAGTATCTCTCAATCGCTGCATAACTGATGGACAACGGGCCCATGTCCTTATTCACCGGGTCTCGAACCAAAACAACTTCTACACTCCCTCATCATGTTAATTGGCAACCTAGAGAACATTCTTTTCCTGACTTTAGCCTCGTCTGATGCATCAGCCCAATAATCCTCAATATTAGCCTTGTGTTTAAATTCCTCTGACAGTACCGATTTGATGTTATTATGCGGATCATAGTGTTGTCGGGTGGTGTGATATGAAAAGTGATAAAATTCAAGCTCACTTCTAGCTGCTCAGAATGAAGGGGATGTACTTGTTATCACGAATCTAGCAGCCGTTCCAATGGATAACCCCTACAAAACTTCTGTCTATTTCCTAGATCGAAGTTCATACGCATAACGAGGGCATTTTCATGCCACTGAATGCATTCCTAAGTCTCGAATAGTCAATTCAAGCATTCCCTCGTGTTTGCTGGTGAAGACCTTTGAAATGAGATCCTTTGTGAAGTCTCACTGTCTGTACTTAGTGAATTACGAAAAATGCAATGGCACTGAAAAAGTGCACTCCTGCCCTGAAGCCAAAATTGGCTAAGTACAAAAAATGCAAGGGCGCTAAAATTTAGCTACCAAGATGCAAGGGCTCCAAATGTAAGGGCGCTGAATTTTAGCGCCATTACATTTTCTTTCGACACTTAAACTTTTTTCACGTTTCTGGCACGTTTCTTCATGTTTTCGCGTTTTTCGTCAATCCTGCCACTTTTCGTGCCTAAATTTATTGCACGACTTGAGTTAGGTTTTTGATTTTCATTTTCACTTAAGTGAATGAAGTTCGCCATTTTATTGTTTGCATTTCTTTTTATCTCCTTTTCCTCTTGCTGGGCGAATTGCACTTCAACTGCAAATCACGTTTTTGGAGTTTCGCCATTCTTTCCTCAGCGAATTTTCGCGTCTTGGTTCTGGTAAGTTTTTTTTGCATTGTCTTTTTCTTATGTTTTGTATATGATTTAATGTTCATTATTTGCGTGTTGTTCTTCATTCGCGTTTTGTTCATTCACGTTTTTCATTCCATTTCGTGTTTTGTTTTTTCCCTTCGCATTCTTCTTCCTTCTAACCCCACGCATTCTCTTCCTTCGCGTTTTCCATTCAGCGTTTGCTTTCATTGCACGAATGATGGCAAGCCTTTGCTAACCCTACGCTTTCTTTTCTTTGTTTTCCTAAACGCGTAGTGTTCTTCATTCGTGCTTTTCTTTCCAACACCCATCCCTATTCTTCATACGCGTTTCTTTCCCCATTCTCCTCTGTACGCAATGTCCCTTTAGAACTTCTATCTACCCGACATGTTTGTGTTGAAATATCTTTGTCAGAAGCTCTTCATTCGTTTTGGTAAACATTGAAAAGATCCATCATTGTGAAAGAGGATTCCTTTGACTGTGTATGTAATAAGATGGAGACAAATTCAAAAGTTTTCATTGTTACAAACATTGTATCTGCTAAGCTCAAGCGCCTTCGCCATCCCTTATTGCATCTACATTTTCAAAAATTGCCAAATTTGCAAAAGCGCTGAAATTAAGCGCCATGACATTTCAAAGATAACCAAAAATTGCCTAACACTGGAAAGTGTAAGGGCGCTAAAATTTAGCGCCCTTACGCCAAAAGCAATTTTCCCAAAATGTAAGGGCGCTGAATTTTAGCGCCCTTACACTTTTTTCAGACTTTTTCCAATTTCTTCCAAACGAACTTCATTTTTGACCAGTGCATTCCTGAGCCTCGTTTTTCCGCATTCGTGCATCGTTTTGCGTGCCTCGCCATCCGCTCCATGCTTTTCCACCCTCTTGCTCATTTCACGCTTTCCCATGTTCCCTAACAATTGGTGTTTGTTCTGGCTAGACGGATTGCAGTCTACTCTCAGAGATTGTCAAATCAAGAGTACTCAGTGTTCCAGTTCTTTTTGATGACTGCTACGAAGCCTCCTTCTTCTTCGAAAGCAAAAAGCAAGATGAAGTACAAATATCAAGGCATCTATCCGCCAACTATGGTGCTTTCAAAAGTTGAAGAAATAAAGGATACAAAAGTTGGCCACCAAGACTTGGTTGACTTCGCAAAGTTGACAGAGACGAAGCCTCTCCCTGATTCAATGAGAGCAATTGTACACAACAATCTCCACTTGGTGGCGATGTTCCCTACAGCTGCGCACAATACTGAGTTTGTTCTTCAAGTGGCGTCTCATTACATCCGAGAAAGCAGAAGTGTGATCGACTCTTCCGGGCACGAGATTCTGAGACTCGACCCCGATTTCTTTGACATTGTCTTCAAGGTCCCTCATATGGACAAATATATTGACATCTCTATATCAAAAGCACAGGAGATCTTTGATGCTGATCCCAATAAAGCCAAACAGTTGATAAATACTCAATGGCTCAAAAAGCCTAGATCGTCTGTTTCTAGATGGCCGAAAGGACACCTGAGAAGTGACTTCAAAGATGACGTCAAGGATATGATCACATTTCTCAGCAGAGTGAAGGGTTTGCCAGAATCATCCACCTTTCATGATTGGATGTATGAGTACATCAGGATCATAAGGAGGCAAAAGGTGCATATTGACTGGGGTAAACAAATCAGTGATGAGATGCACGAACAGTTGATCAATGCCCCTTCTACATTGAAGTTCTACATGACTTCACCGGGTGTACGCAGTCGTGATGACAATTCCCAGGTCTATCTACAAAGGGAAATTGAATGATGGTGCCTATGTACAGATATTTCTATCAGTTGGAGCTGAAGGAGAGCTTTCATCATTTCAGACGGGTCACTGATGCTTTCTTTGCACCTCTACTCTTCAACTTTGATCCAGCTTTGGAAAGAAGAAGAGTGTCTGATGAGGCTTATAAGGTGGTAAGTAAAGTTGGATGCATTTTTCTCCAATTCTCAACATTTACTTACTTGAGAGTAGGCTGCTACACCGGGTTGTCCCTTTTAAGATGTTACTAATGCTATCCTTCTTCGATAAGTGGGTTCTCGAGGAAAC
>VDFB02074346.1:0-46773 GCA_007258455.2 Sequoia sempervirens
AGCTTCTGCTTCAGATTCTTCTCCTTCTGAATCTGTTCTGAAACTTTTAATTTCATAACCATGCTTATGTAACCATTCTATAGTGTTGCCTAGGATTGGCTTCAATCTCTCTCTCATGCTAGTACTTTCTTTCCTAGGCCATTGAATTGCAGGAAATGGCCTTTTAGAAACCTCTTGTTCATCATATACAACATTCATGATATCGCCAAGATCTGTAAAATCCTCTGGTAGGTCAGCAATATCAAGGTCTCTAATTTGCTGCATAGTCAACCTGCAATAGTCCATTTTGTGAATAGCTTCTTCATCTCTGCAATTAGCCTAGATGTCTTCAAAACGGTATTTGTGATGATGACCCTTTTTGAATTTCCTTCTAACATCCCGATAATCAAAATCAAACCTATACCTATAGGTCTTGATTGTCATGATTTGCATCTCAGCATAAACAGATTTGGCTTTCTGTATAGTTGGGATAGTATATCTGCCGATTGTCAGTAGGAACTTGAATCCACACTTGTGGTTACTTCTTCATTCTTTATGCACTGAAATCAGCTATCTGCATGTCTCCATGAGAACCCACTTATCTAAAGGATAACGTGGCAACATGTAAGGGCAGCTAGTGTAGCACCCTACTCTCAAATAAGTAAATGTTGGGAATTGAAGAAATAGGCATCCAACTTTACTTACCGCCTTATAGGCCTCATTAGATACCCTTCTCCTCTCGAGAGCTAGATCAAAATTGAAAAGAAAAGGTGCGAAGAAAGCATTAATAACCCGCCTGAAGTGATGGAAGCTTTCCTTCAATTCCAGTTGATAGAAGAATTTATACATAGGTACCAGCATCTGATTCTGTTTTGTGGATAGGCTTGGAAATTGTCTCATTACAGCTACTGTGTACACCAGGTAAGAATTCATATAGAATTTCAATGTGGAAGGCGCATTGATCAGCTATTCATGTATTTCATCACTGATCTGTTTTCCCCAGTCAATGTGCACCTTTTGTCTTCTTATAATCCTGATGTATTCATACATTCAATCATGAAAAGTGGATGATTCAAGAAAGCCTTTTACTATGCTTAAAAATGTGATCATATCTTTGATGTCATCTTTGAAATCACCTCGTAGGAGTCCCTTTGGCCATCTAGAAATAGATTGTCTAGGTTACTTCAACCATTGGGTATTTATTAGGTTTTTAGCCTTGTTGGGATTAGTGTCAAAGACTTCTTGTGCTTTTTTTATAGAGATATCAATGTATTTCTCCATTTGAGGAACCTTAAACATAATGTCAAAGAAATCAGGGTCGAGTCTTAATATCGTGCCCAGAAGAATCAATCACACTTCTTCTTTCCCTGATGTAGTGAGATGCCACTTGAAGGAAAATTCTGTATTGTGTGCAACTGTAGGGAACATAGCTACCAAATGCAGGTTACTGTGTACAATTGCTCTCATCGGGTCAGGAAGAGGCTTCATCTTAGTTTTCTTTGCAAGATCAACCAAGTCTTGATGGCCAACCTCTGTGTCTTTTATTTCTTCCACTTTGGAGACCACTACAGTCGGTAGATAGATAGCTTGATATTTATATTTCATTTTTCCTTTTGCTTTTGAAGAAGACAGAGGTTTATTGGCAATCATCAAGAGTGATTGAATCTTTGATCAATCAACTTTGAAGATCTTGAAAAGAGATTGCAATATG
This sequence comes from Sequoia sempervirens, assembly GCA_007258455.2. NCBI lineage: Eukaryota > Viridiplantae > Streptophyta > Pinopsida > Cupressales > Cupressaceae > Sequoia > Sequoia sempervirens. The sequence continues at coordinate 1,691 of VDFB02074346.1, forward strand.
TGGAGTTAGAACAAACGTTAGTTGTAAAACAACATGGGAGAGCGTGAGGTGAGCAATGACAATGAGCAAGCGTGGAGCAGATAGCAAGGCATGAAAAATGATGCACAAAAAGGAAGGAACGAGGTTTGGAATGAAGCTTGCAAGTTTGAAGTACTTCTAAGAAAAAATTGTGAAAAGTGTAAGGGCGCACTTTTTCAGTGCCCTTACATTTTGAAGAATTCTGGCTTTGATGCAGGGGCACTCAAAAACAGCGCTCTTGCACTTCTCAGTGTTAGAATAAATTTCAAAATGCCAGGGCGCACTTTTTCTGTGCTATGACACTTTCTTCTGAAAGGAATTTCAAGTATAAGGAATGAAAAACTTCAACACCATTAGGTTTGAACACAAAAAGGCAATGTGTAAAGATGTTCGAAAACAACGCTCGGGGTTTTTGAAGCATGAAACGCTTGAAGTCAATATTTGGAGACCTGTATTGGATTGCATTTGACTTTCTTTTCATCATCATTTTACAAGTGAACAAAAACCAGGCCACTTTACTCACAAAACGTGAGTTTCTTTCATTGCTCGTATAGAAACATCAAGAGGGACAATATGAGAAGATACAAAAAATGTGGGAATATGAACTAAAGGAGAAAAACACGTTTAAAGAAGAAGGCCATGCCAAAAAAAATGATGGATGGTGAAAATGCGTGATGATGTTCCAAAATGCAATTAGGGTAAGAGGGAAAATCATGCTCATGAATTAACAAGACTCTAAAGACATGGTGAAATAAAGAAAACGCGTGGGATAAGGAAAAACATGAGAAGAAAACAAAGATAAATAAAAACACATATGTAAATCTCTAAGTCATGCATAAAATAATGAAGGAGAATGGAGAGAATAGTAAGAAGAATAACTTACTAGGAGAAAGCACAAAATTTGATTGAGAGGAACCTCAGATTTCTCAAAAATGTGTTTTGGAGTTTGAGATGATTTCGCCCAACATGAAGGAATGAAGTTTGAAGATTTAAACAATGAAAATGAAACAATAAAACACTTTTAAGTAAATGGTAATCCAAAAACCTAAGTAAAGTTGAGCAATTAATTTAGGCACCAAAAGTGGCACTATGAGCGAAAAATGTAAAACGCATGAAGAAATGCGCCGAGGAAAGAAAATGACTAAGTCTTGATAAAAAGTGCAATAGCACACTTTTTTAGCGCTATTACATTTTGAAGGATTCACTTTCATGCAGGGGCGTTGAAAATTAGCGCCCCTGCACTTTTTATACTTAGCCAATTTTTGGTTTGTGAGCAGGAACGCACTTTTTTAGTGCAACTGCATTTTTCACAATGAACTAAGTACGAACAGTGAGATTTTGCGAAGGGGCTCGTTTTGAAGGTCTTCGCAAGGTGAACATAGGGGGACGCTCAAACCGAATGTTTGAGACTTTGGAACGCATTTTGAGGTGGCTTGGAAATCACCTTGTTTTGCATGCTTGAACTTCACGAATCCTAGGAAACAGACAAGTTTCGTATTGGGGTTATCTGTGGAACGAGCGCTGCTAGATTTCGTGATAACAATAGTGATAAATTGGAGTCTTTGCTAGATGCATCTTTAATGCCTATATTTCACACACCAAATAGACACCAACCACCTAAATAATCTTCAGGAAAAATTACTAATTTTTAAATATTAAAAAAAAAACAATATTAACATAATATACTACCTAAAGCTATGATCAATGATATCACCTGTTATGAGAAATGATAGAAATGAGTTCCTAATTTAACATTAACATCTACTTATTATGGTCAACTTAACATACCTCTTACATACTGAAGTGCATGTTGCATTCTACAACATCCTAATCTCCTTGCTCCCAATTCATGTATCTGCAAGATCTACAAGACTTGGTGTACATGTAAGATCATTGGTTATTTAGCACATGATCACCGAGATAAGCTATACAATCAAATGTTAGTTCACAACATTGGGGGAGACAGATAAGTCTGAAAACATAACTTAGAATAGTCCTAAAGGCCATACCTAATGCCTTGGGGGCTCATTGCTTGATGGCCTTGCTTACACATATATTTCACAGAGGCATCGTAGTTTGACAACTTGAGTTGCTCCAACTCATTTGACTCACCCTCACAGGGTTTAACCATTGGATTTGAAAAGATGACTCTACCTCACAATCATAACATAATAACACTAATAGATGCTATCTCGATCCTCTACTCACAAACATCACATGTCCCATACAAATTACACAATAAAGGAGTAGGTACGCAACCCTTTCTAGGGTCCATTACCCTAGATAATTTTCCTTAGTTAGCTACCATCCACTTAGGTGCAATCGAGGAGCAAAACCCTAGTTAAGGACATAATAGAGAAGTATGGGGCAAAGACTTAAATACTCATACCGACTTGACTAAGCTATTAGCTTTCAACTATTCTTTTGCATCATCTAAAACATAAATAAGATACGAGGTTGAAACACATAAAAGAAATTCCATGCACAAGCATACTTAGTTAACTGTAGCATCCTAGATTAAACCACACATTATTAGGGTTCCACAATAATTTTGACTCATCACCACCATAACCTCCCTACCACTCTTTTTATACTAAAAGTTCAATGTAAAGTGGTATACCTAACCAATATTTATGTAAGCTTAGATAAGTCCCAATCATAATGCATTCTACCATATGGAATTGCGAACTGGGTTATATACTCTTTGTAACCAATATGCAAGAAATGATGGAATTAAAAGAAAATATTATAATTTATTCTAACATGGAAACTCATCACAAGTTCATAGTCAAAACACTGTGCAAGGTACAAAGATAGTAATTCATCTCATTAAGGCATAAGGCTAGGTTACTTACCAACAAGAACCAAACATATCATGACTATTTCATAGCTCACTAGATGAGAGTTATACATAAGACTCATTTATCTTTTCCATAAATATTTATTTATAAATACCAATAATGAACTATACAATGATTATAACTTTAGGCAAATGCCACTCAAACATGTTTCTATTCATGATCCCCAATAGAATTCACCCAAATATTGATCATAAAACCAAGGTCAACTGATATTGGCTTGTAATGTCATCCCTCATAATTGACCATAACTTGTCTATTGACCAAAAAGATGCAAGGACAACATGAGCAACATACTTATTTAAACTAAATGAAAACATTGTTTTCAATACAAGGAATTAGAGTATATAAACCAACTTACAATGTGTTAATATATACTTATACCACCCTATCATATGAGGTGGTAGGTCATCCATCTCAACATATTATACTGATGAGATTTATTACCCACTCAAGACTACCATCGTAGCCTTGTGATGTCATGATTTTAGCTTTAGCATGCCTCCATGGTATGAGAATTATTTCAATATCCTTTTATCACGTGAGAATACCCTCTCTCTTTTTTTGATTTCTTTTTTTAGAGGTCTTTTATTGTATTACATGTACTAGTCTTGTTATGTTTACCATACATTTTTGCAATTACAAGAACCAAATTTATGTTCTTCAACTAATAACAAATGGATAAAACCAATAACTAAAATTATTACATTATTTGATGATAAAATTAGAATAGAGATAATCTTGTAACTAGATGAGTTGATAATGGCTAAACTAAGTTGATAAGTAAGATTATTTGAAATGGAAATAAAATGATACCAAGTAATATTATTTCACAAAGTATGGTTCCAATAATCATTTAACCTATGACCATAACTACAAGATCTTCAAAATAGAAATGCCATTTAACTCCAAATTTTTAACATAGATAAAACCATTTCATTATTTGAAATGTGATAAGAATTATAATCTAATATACTAAAATATATCTAAAATAATATGATTTAGGGTATAGTATAATAACCTTTACCAACATATCATGATATTTTATAATTAACCTAAAGCCACCCTATCTAGTTATAACATCCAAAACGTTGTATAAATGTTAATGTATGATAGCCATCAATAGGTTCAATGGTAAATTCTTTGATTTATTTTTGGAGGAGACAGATCACATCCTCAACACGGGAGATCTATGTAAAGTTGGAAAAATTGGCTTGGCAAAAGAAGGCAGCAAGGTATTCCAGATTCAAGGCTGTTACTTGTTGTAGTTACATTTTCCTTGCTAGACATAAATAAAAATGTGGAAGCATAGACAAGGCGAGTGGACTGTTTTACAAAAAACCACCTCAAAGCAATGTGATCTCATGAAATATCGTGATTGCAGGATATGATCAAAATGGGGTTTTCTGAAAAAAAAAATCCTCAAAAACTTTTAAGCAAATGTAACCCAAAAGCCCAACTCCTTAACCTTTGGAAGCCTCCTTCCTAGCTGTGTGCGAATTGGGTTTTTCAATGAGGGTATGGACATCCATCAAAAGCATATCTGGAAAAGAGGTAATTTGTCAAATGTTGCAGTCGCCACTGCCGTGGCAGAAATGTATGCAAATTTATGGACGCGCGGATAAGGTACATGAGATGTTTGACAGAATGCCTCAAAGAAATGTGGAGCCCAGACAAGGCGCGTGAAATGTTTGACAGAATGCCTCAAAAGAAATGTGGTCTCATGGAATGCAATAGTCGCAGGATAAGCACAAAATGGATTTGTTGCAGAGGCTTTATCTGCATTATTTATGTTAACCAAGGATATATCTTATTCGAATCTTTTCTGAGTTCTTTTATGACATTATATTTTGCTGAAAGGTTTTAGCCCCGTGGAGTTTTGTTTAGTTGCATATTGGTCAAGCTCAGAAGCAATATTTTACTCTGCCTTTTCTTCTAGTTCTATTAGGCTCTATCATGCTTTTTTTTTGGTTTGAGTAAATTCTGCTTTGCTACTACACTCTACCACGCATTGGTGACTCTTATTGCTCTGTCATGATATAATTAAGCCCAAAAGAGTATTCTTATGTCTTAAACTATTGAATATTATTGCTATCAGATTTATTGTCGAATTATGCTTTGTATTGAGCAGGATAACATCCATAGACAAAATCACAGAACCAATACTAACAGAATTGTTTTATAGTGGAGTAAAACACAGCAAAAAGGAAATCATCGAGCTGCATACATAATCCAATAACTGACCTCAAGGTTTTGCACGAATTGGATTCACCCGAGTTCAGATTCCGCAACCTTTGCCAGTCCTCTACTATGCCTGCGCCAAAATGGAAGCCAGGAAGAAATGCATGCGAAAATTGGAAGAACAGACGAGGCACGTGAGCTATTTTACATAATGCCTAAAAGGAATGTCGTCTCATGGATTGTTCTGATTGCATATATTTTTCACAAAGTCGATCCTCTAGCCTCAATCCCCTGCCACCACTCTCTTCTCCCTATCTTGGTACGTTGCACTACCTTCCCCCATCCCGAACAGCCGATATTTTTCATATCCCACAACCCTGTTGCCAGCAGTCTACCAGACTGGATTATTTCTGATTGCTGGAAGCCCAGCCCGAGGTGGGGAGCGCCATGTTTCATTAATGGTGCAGCAGGAAATTCTCTAACATGTCCATACCCCCGCCATTATTACTGCCTGCAAAAAGTTGGCTCTTCTGATGGTCTGGAGATTTGATTTCCGTCCCCCTCCTCTCTCACCCCATGCCCAAAGAATGTGTAAGGAGAGGGCCCAGTAGTCGTGCACCCTAATTTTGCGCTTATCCTACGTCAAAATTTCAGATCACTCCCAATTTTTTACAGCAGCTTACTTGGCAAGTTCCCTGCTTATAACTAAGGTTTCAGGGCCACATCATCAAATATGATGCCACATCAGCATGTTTTTTCTCAAGGTGTCCAAAAAGACCCCAAAAAATAGTGAGACCAATACTCGTGCATTACATCATGGGTAGCTGAGTGCTGATGTCGTATCACATGATTGGTTGCTTTTTAGATTAAAAGCATACATTTTGTTTAATTATGGGTAGTCAAATCACAATTATTGGACATTATATAAACAACTAATGAGTATTATAATTACAATTGATTGCACGACTAGTAGACCCTGCATGACTATTGGGCCCTCTCCCCTTAACTTTCAAAAAAAGTTTTTCCAAAGAACACGTCCTTTCACTCAATATCTTCCCTTCGCCTTATCTACCTCTCTGAGCTCATTTAAGAGCAGAGATTGGAATCGTCGTCTCACTATTTACAGTACTCATAAAATTCTTATAAGTGATCGATAAAAATGTGTCCGTGATGATGCCTCCATTAGGGTAAGAGATGTAAACCATTAAGTGTTGGATAGAGGGATCTCGTAAGATTAAGAAAATATGAGACATTGTCATGAAAATCATAAATCTCATAGATATGTGAGCATAAGATGAAAAGTTGTGTTTCATTTAAACTTATAAAAGATAAACAGAATAGTGATAGTTGATCTAGTAGCCATAAAAATATAGCAATTATTAATGCATGTGATCAAAATTTTAAATATATTAATATGAATAATCATATTTTAAACACAAATGAGTGTTTGATATAATTATAAATAATATCATAAACACAAGAATCATCATGAATTATATACTACAAATTTGGTATTCATGGAAGACCTATAATAATCATACAAAAATATCATACCAATAATACATGAGGAAAATTAAATTGTAATCATTTTTATCATGTGAAATATCTTGAAAATCCTATAATCATCACAATAAAAGATCATGTAAATAACATGGAATAATTTTTTTCTAAATTTAATTATTTTTATTGTAATCATATGTAAAAGTATGCGTCCTTAATGCATATCTTTGTTTATCATTACCTGTGATTTCAAGAACATATCATTAATATCTTTATGATTGTGTTACTTGCCAATGCCTTTATTTAGTTACATAAACACTAAGATTTTCATGTCAATGTATAATCTATTTTGAAACATAGTTTCATTTCTTTCAAGTATGTAATTAGAGGGGAGAAATATAATATCATAAGTGTAAGGTTGCATTGATTATCACATGGCCAAAGATAGCTCATATGACACCACATTATTATTTATTTATTTTCCCAAGTTGTTATCTATTGATTTTCTATTGTAAGTACTATCTAAGTTCCTTGTAATTTTTGTGGCATTATTCCCATGAGAATGTTCTTAGATAAAGATTATCATGATCTCTTATATCTAGAACACTTGATTTGAACATATAACTTGTAGCCTTGAGTCTTAGGCATGCATTTGAAAGAAATGTAAGTGACCAATACGATGTCCATGAATGAGATAAAATAATATCCTCTTAGCACTCTTCCTTATATACTTGTTTCCACAATGGGAAAAAATGGTACTAGATAATGGGAAAGCTATAAATAGATTGAAAATTGTATTCTTTGGATTAAGCTTCAAACTTATTAAAAAAAAACTATATAGATCAAAAGGAATTTTCCATATATCAAGAAGGTCTCTAATATAATTGTTCAAACTTAAGGGTTCAATTAAAAAACTAGGCTAGGTGTGGATATAATTTAATTCTAGTTTGATCTTTACTATGAGAGCTAAAAATGTTAGCTTATAGAATTAAAAGCATTAACCTTGAGATTCAATAGAGAAACCCTCTCTTGAAAGGATTCTCGAAGCCTACCCCAAGTGTAATGGTCACCAAGCATATAACATCACTTCATATGTACCTCATAATACATAGTTAAATAATAAAACATCATAGATAATGCACATTGATGGTAAACCAAACTTATCACCTAAAAGATTAAACACATCAAATCATGGCATAGGTACCCAAGGTACACAAAACACTTTAAATGAAATACTACACTTCAATGATTTACTATTCTAGTCCAAAGATTGCACAACTCAATATGTTAATTCTAGGATTCCACTAAAAGGCCTTTGATGTTTAAATATGAAAACAATGTTGTAATGCTCATCAATAGGTGGGCCTCAAAGCATCCTTGAGGAAAATTTTAAAACTCGATTTGATTTTGCAAACCATTGAAAGATCCAAATGGTTGAGCTCCATATGATAGGTTTATCCCTAGTTTGGTGGCATAGTCATCAAAATACACTTAGTAAGAGATGAAGAGGTACAACAATGGGAATCTTTCTAAGCCACAACAAAGGTGACATTTTAATCCCCTAGCTAATTATAATATATATTAGCTTGATAGATACAAATTAATAATCCATAAGGTAATTTATTTAAAAATAAAGAAATAGCTTCAACAAGCTTGAAGTCAAGCTCAATGTCTAAATCTAGACAAGGTGATCCTTTTTAAATTTATTCATGGGGCCTATTCTCTATCATTTGTAGAGAATTCGATATGTTTGAAGTAGAATTTTTGGATAGGTATTTTTGTATTATTCTCTAAACCATCCATAAACTCCAATGAACAATCCAAATTTCTAAATAAATCCTCTTCCCTTTCTACTAGTAATTTTTTTTTTTTAGCTATCATAAGGGTTGGGGTCATTCTATTGAATATTATCTAGTTCTCCAAATTAACAAAGAAAATAAATTTATCCTAGAAAAAGAGAAAAAATAAAGAATAAAGGATGTTGATGTTATACCAAGAGTGTAATTTGATAATACTATAGAGATTGACCCTTAGTTTTCAATCATGACCATTGGCCAAGAATTGTTCTAGGCATCTTGGGAATTTATATTTAATCAAAACTACAAATTAGGAGTAAAATGGATCTCTTAATCATTGACAGTGAAAATTAAAACAATTTGGTTAGTGAAAGGTTGGTTTTATAAATACAACATTTAACATATGATCACCCTCAACCATACAATCTAGGATGGGTAAAAGAACATGGACCTCATAAACTAATTAACAAGGAACTTGTGCAATCATCTTTGCCATTTTTCTCTTCAAAGATTGTTGAATTTCATATCAAACCCTTGGATTATTCAAAGCTCCTTATGGTATGTCGAATTTAGTATGATAAGAGTGAAATTTATAATGGATGGCTCAATTCTTAAAATCTCCAAAATTGTGGTCAATTATATAACCTTATTTATGCTTCAAGTGTTGGATCTGATTTCATTTAGTTAATCTTGCAATCAAGTAGGTAAATTTATCCAAATATTTTAAAAAATAATTCATATTCAAAGACAATAAGGATAATTAGAGTAATACAAAAATAGATCATGCCTTCCAACCACTAAAAGATATAATTTATATCAACCATGTTATAATTCTTCTAAATCTAGAACAACCCTTTAATATTGATAAAAATGCCTCCAATGATTCTATTAGGGTTCTTAAACATGGATGAAATCCCATGATCTATCATTCTAATAGATTATCTACTCCATATAAGTTTATAGTAGCTATTCCTCCAATTAATTCAACATTGTTGAGCGTGGTTTTAATCTATTAGATTTAGAGCCATTTAGAAAGTCAGATTTGGATTTTGCTTGGCCTAATTTGGACTCTTGAGGTCAGATCAATGAGGGTTTAAATTTTTTTTTTCTAGATCTACAAGGTATTTGCAATTTAAGAGTATTTTGGGCTAAAAGGACCTCACCATTGCATTTAGGAAGTTGATTCAATGAATTTTGATATTAGGAGCTTTCAAGGAAAAAAATTGCTAGCGAGGTCATACGGCCTCCCTAGCATGTAGATCAAGGTATTATTTAAAAAAAAAACCATTAAATTTTTTTCCTTGTGAAATTTAAAAAAAAATAAAAATTGTAAATTAAATTGTGGGTTTTTTATTTTAAAAAATGTGTACATGGGGGGGGGGGCAGTATCTTAAGGGGTACTACCCTTGGGCCACCATGTGGCAGGTGGCAGCCCCTTGGGCCCCACCCCTTTGCGGTGGGGTGCCGTGGGGGCGAGTTAGGGGGGGATGGTGGGCTACTAACCCTTACTATTTTGGCAGGGCGGCTAGCCCACCACCCCTAATTTTTTTTTAATAATATGTATTAGTTTTGTTTACTGTTTTTTAATCTTTAAAATAAAACAGTTCAATGAATTCCTTTTTATGCTTTTTTTTGTTATTTTTTTGCAAATAAATGCACTTATACTTAGTTGGAGGAGATTTTTTCCTAGGGCTCTAAATTTGGCAGATCTGTGCAACATTTTGTGAAGGTTTCTTTTTTCCTAGCCTAGCCCCTACCCATTGGGCCTTTCAATTTTGCGCCTCATCTCCGGGAGGCCATATCTCGGTCATACAATGGTATTTTTCATTGCATTTTTTTAAAAATGGGGTAGAATTTTGTGCTCTTCATAGTGGTGTAGGTGGTTTCTAGTTTGGACTTTTGGTTTTTTCTAGAATTTGGTTTTATTAGTTTTTTAATTGTTCAGTTCTCATTTTAGATACTTTGACATGCCATATCTTCTACATTTAGACTCCTTTTTTGGTGTCATTTTTTTTGAAACTGCATGTTTTTTCGTGTACTTTGTCATGGTGCTATCAATTTCGTCCTTTTTATTAGAGAATTATTTTTTTAGCATGTAGTCCCTTTTTGGACATTATGGGCTTCCAATGTATGCACTTCTTATTACGTAAACGCACTAAAATACAATGCCTATGTATTTTTGGGATCGTGCACACCATTTTGTGCCTTATTGTACTTGCACTATGATATAAAGTTATATGGGGGGTGGATTTTTTGCCTTTTTTTTCCATCACACCTTTGTCAAGTGAGTGTTCCTTTCATGACAACAACAAATCACATTGATTCTTGCCTCATGAATGTGTTCCTTTTGTTTGCACACCCTTTATTTTGCTTGTACTTTCAATTGCACATTTAGATGTCCTCCTACATGCACTTTTTGGTTTCACATAGTTTCAGTGTACTTGTCATGGCTCTCCCTTGTCAACATTATGGGGGTTTCTACTATTGGTGCTAATGCTTCCTTGGGTTCACATTGGAGTGAGATATGCATACAATAAATTTGTTCCCATGTACTTTCAGATGTAGTGTACATCAGTGGCTAGTTACACTTACATTTCAGTGAGATGGAGCATTTACCATATGGACACTTGCATTCTTGTTTTTGGAGGTGACTTTTCATTTTCACTTGATCAGTTCTTCAAACTTTTGGTACCTGTGCCATACGTATCTTTGAGTTCCAACTGTTTTCCTTTGTTTTCCATTTGATTCAAGTAGTGTCATTGGGGACACTCATGCAGATTCTTGTCTTCTTCTTTTTTTATCATCATTTGTTTCAATAGAGGTTCTTCTTTCAACACTATTGCAATTATTCTTCGACAGTGTTTGCAGCTTCTTCATGCTTTATTGGTGTTCTTCATGTTCATCCTTTGTTCTTATCTTTTAGGATGATTCTTGATTGGAGGATTTTAAATCCTTCACTTTGTTTTGGAGGCTTCTTAGTCCTTCACTCTTGTTTGGAGGCTTCTTCAATCCTTCATTTGTATTTCTCTCTTTTTGGAGAGGAGTTTTCTCCCACTAGGTTTTTTTCCTTTTTCTTCGATTTTGAGAGATCTTTTGTTTGTACATGGGTGCCTAACCAAGCCTTGTTTTCTGGGACCTGTCATGTATTCATCTTTAGAGGTTTGAGTTTCTCCCTAAGTTTCACTTAAGGGGGGTGTTAGAGTCAAAGATATTTCCTAATTAATTATGGGTGTGTGCAAGAAGTTGAGTCCACTTTTTGGCCAAAAAGTGGAAGTGTTTTCCCTGATTTTCAGAATTTGACACATTTGACCTTAAAATTTGAAGCACTTAGAGATAGAATTTTGAAAAAGGTCACTAATCATAAAATGTAGTACTCAGAGTCTAGTTTCCAAATATGTAATTTATTTCAATACCTAGATGCTATAAATTGATTTCCAATTGGAGTTTCTAAAAAAAACTATTTAAAAGTCACTTTTTTTTTACCATACCATGCACATGTACGTCATCCATATTTTGACCCAAATTATCATAATTTTCTAAATCCTTTTGGGAAAAGATTTGTAACTCACTGAACCATGTTTAAGATATTTAAAAAAAAAAAATTTATTTATTTTTTTCTTAAATTTTTATTAGCCATATTTGTCATTTTAAAAAATCGTTGTGTATGCCATGCATAAGATGACCTAAACTTATCATTTTTTGAATTTTTTAAAAATTGAAAAGAATTGTCTGAAGTACGTTTTTGTGCAATTCGTTTTACAAAAAAAATATTTTAAGAAAAAGTTATTAAAATAGTAAAAAACCTTGATATTTCAAGTTTATGGATTACTTTCATTAGAAATTAATTGAAAAATAGAAAAAGACAATCCAATTTAAAAAAAAAATTACATATTTGGAATCTGCACTGTCTCATCTATAATGGGTTTTAATTTCATCAAAAAATTCTACAAAAAAAGTCTTTAAACATATGCCCAAAGTCACTATTTTTCTATGACATTGTTAGGACCTTCAACTTGTAGGTCAAACCAGGTTGAAGACCTAGGTTTTGATCCCCAAGGCTTTTCTTGAACCAAAAAACAAGCCAAAAACCCAACCACAACCCAAGGAAAAATTCAAATTTTTAGAAACAAGATCCCATTTTGTAAATTGAGATCCTGTTTCCTAATATTATAAAACAAGATCTCATTTCTATTTTTACTATTTTTTTCAAAAAATTTATTGACAAAATTTTACTATGAATTCAGGAACTTCACATGCACGACCAATTGCAACAAATTGAGCTAGTTTCTATCAAGTTTTGTCTTTACAGGTCTTCAACTTGCAATTTGGATTGAATTTTTGAAAGGAGGCATCATGTAAATAGTTTTTTTAAGTGGAATTGTGTTAGTTTTCTACTCGTTTGGTGGAACAAAAGAGGAAGAATTTTGTCTTTACAGGTCTTCAACTTGCAATTTAGATTGAATTTTTGAAAGGAGGCACCATGTAAATAGTTTTTTAAGTGGAATTGTGTTAGTTTTCTACTCGTTTGGAGGAACAAAAGAGGAATAGTTTTGTCTTTATAGGTCTTCAACTTGCAATTTGGATTGAATTTTTGAAAGGAGGCATCATGTAAATAGCTTTTTAAGTGGAATTGTGTTAGTTTTCTACTTGTTTGGAGGAACAAAAAAGGAAGACTTTCCCTATTGGCATTCATTTGTGAGCTTGAGAATTTTATAATCATGGGTTCACAAGCTCATAATAAGAGGAAAGATAGGAAGGTATTGAATCCTAAAGAAATTAAAGCAAGGAAAGAGAAAGAAGCAAAAAGGAAAAGAGATAGAAGAATGAAGATTCGATCAATGAATAATGTTGAAGCATCCAATTACACAACTATTGAAGATAAAAACATTGAGGAGACCATGGTTGTAGATGAGCTAATTTGCAAGAAGTCAATTTGGAAAATAATATGATTATACAAACAAGTCCTAATATGTCTTCAAATCCCTCTTTCAATGCTATGGAGACTGTTTCAATAGGCACAAATCTAGGTACATCTTCAAATCCACATTTTAGTGAAATGGAAAATTTGTTTGTAGAAGTTTTACAATATGTTGGACTTAACGATGTTGACATTGATAATATTCAAAGAGAAGAAAACTTTCTACAATTTGTTGAAAATAAATTAGAAAATAAAAATGAAAATCATTTAAATGTTGTTGAAAATCAAAATGAGAATGATCCTTTTGTTGAAAATGAAAATGAAAACCATTTTGTTGATGAAAATGAAAATCATTTTGAAGTTGAAAATGAAAATGAAAATCCAAGATGTGATGTTGAAAATGAAAATATTTTTTTAAAAATTGAAAGTGATGTTTTGGATAATCTTCCTAATAAGATTTCTTAGAGAGAAACAAGAACACATGCAAATAGATTATACAAAAAATTATTTTATCATAAAAAACTTGCATTTCAATGTCAACTAATGATGCAATTGATGAGAATGCAAAAACTGAGAAAAGTAATGAAAAAGTTAGGCTTTTTTGTTAAACCAAGAAGAAAAGATCAATCATTAAAACATGATATGTCTATTGTTTCTAGTGCCATTTAATCTATTTTAAAAAATAGTTGATCTAAAGATAAAAATGTAGCAAGAAGAGCTATAACAACTGTTATAGTTAATGGAGTAGAGAGGGAGTGGGGGGAGAAATTTGAAATCAGGGGTTGATATTGGAGAGGAAGGAGAAGATTTAGAAGAGGCAGATAGCTTTTTGCTATTGGGTTGGGTGTTGTTGCCAACCTATTAGGTTGTAGAAGGATTTTTTAAGACTGGGATGGGTGTTATTGCCAGCCTATTGGGATGTGGCGGGGTGGTGTTGGCTATTGTCACAAGCTTTCTTGGAAGCATTATTGTGGGGCTTCTTGCTACTGTCACTGTGTTGGGATGTTGTGGTGTTCCTGATTTCTTTCAATGTTGGTTTTTGGCCTACTGTGTTGCAATTTTTTGCTTCTACTGGCTGTTTGGGCACCTTTGAAAGTTCCTTTTTCCTCATGGGTACTGGTGCTCTTTTTTTGGGCCATTTTTGGCTATTAGTTTTCCCCTAGTGCTTGTTTACTGAGTTATTTCTTACCATTCAAGGATTTCTTTTCAAAATGGAGGGTTGGTTGTTGCCTTCCTCCTCTAGTGCCGACTCTTTACAACTCCCTTGGCTGGTAGAGGAGGTCATGGGATTTTTGGGTCTTAAGAGGTTTTTGCTTAATGACTATTCTACTATTGCGACTGTGATGGAGTAGTGGTTTTCCCTCCATGTTGTTGTGGGTGTTTGCATGGTTTTAGAAGGTGTTCCCATTGGCCTTTGTTCTACTGATGAGTTGGTGTTGTTGGTTGATCTTGAGTTATTGAACCCCCTATGGTTTGTGATGTTTTTATTTTCATTGGGGGTTGTCTTTCTCTTGGAGGATCCTTTATTTGGGTTTCTCCTAGATTTTGGTTTAATGGCTAGGCTATATTTATTTGAGCCCCTATTTTACTTGGAGTGAAAGGGTGCCTATGTTGCCCATGTTTCTAATTTTTTGTTGTTTTCTGGGAGATGTGTATAAAGTTTTATCTTTTATCTTAGTTGAATTTTTGGCCTAAGGGTCCATCTCTCTCCTTTCTCCTATGATGCTTTTGGTTGTTGAGTTTTCCTTTTCTTCTAGAGCATTGGATTTCTATTAGGATCTTCAGCAAGTGTCTTCTATGGAGGTGAAGGCAGTTTTTATTGAGGTAGAGTCTCCTTTTGAGGCGGAGTTGGTTGTTGTGTCTTTTATGGGAAGCCCTATTTTCTAGTACCTTCTTCTAAAGCTCATATTGAGGTGGATGGTTGTCCTATTGAGGTGGTCCTAGAGGTTTCCAAAGTGGTGTGGCTTTGGTGAAAGGGGATTTCTTATCTTCCTTGGTAGCTATTCCTATAGAGGTGGAGTGGGGGTTTTGTTGAGCTCTAATCTCTTAGATCTGTTGGACTGTGTCAATTAGTGGGTTGGTGATTTAGGTGATGGTGTCTCTCCTTCTTATGGAAGGTGGTTTTTATTACCTCTGCTAGTGGGTTTAATGTACCAATTAAAACTTGGTGTATTGTGAGGGACTTTGGTCCCTGTAATATGGTTGTAAGTGGGTTTCAAGTTTCTCTTCTAAACTTAGTTTGGGTTCAAAATCCCTTGTAAAACTTGGATTTGTTGGGTTTGAGGTTCCCATCAAAACCTTCTAATTTGTACAGATCTGGGTAGTCTTGTTATCTAGGTGATTTATTTTTTCTTCGTTGTCGATTGTCTATGTTGTATCCATGAGCAACTTGTTCTTCTTTGTGTGGGTTTCGAGTCCTTGTCAAAACCTGATTGTAAATGGTTTCGGGTCCATTCAAAACCTATTGTAAATGGTTTCGAGTCCATTCAAAACCTATTTTTTCTAATATAATCAAAACTACTATAGTTAATAAAGAAAATTTGAATAAAAGAATGGTAAGCAATATTAGTGAAGTTCTAAAAATACACCCTAAAACATTGCTAAGAATAGCAAAAAAAGAGAAAGTATAGAAAATGATCCAATTAACCAATATTGGAGTTTTAGTAGTCGACTCCCGAGGTCTGACATGAAATTGAATATTCAAATAAAATATTTGATTGATAAATATTGGTATGATAATACTATGGTATCATCTAATGCTAGAGATGTTTTAAAACTAAGAGTGGGGTCCAAAGTTCGTGATCCTCATCCAAAACACCTATTAGATACAACACAAACTAAATTTTATAGAAAATTTTGTGGTGATTTAGTGTTACCTGGTAATATTAAAATAAGTCAAAGGTATTTTGAAAAATGTAAACCCTGATATGTAAAAATTAATAAGCAACAAATATCTTGTTGTAAAATGCATATTTAATTTTGTTATTTTTATGATGTTTTTCGATATATACATTGTACTTTGCATAATAACATGATTATGTAGGAATATGGTATTAATATGCCACCTAAAATAATAAGGGAGTTTATATCAAGTTTGTTTTGTGAAAGATCTAATAGTAATTTTTTTAATTTAAGTTCTTGTATTTTTGGACAATGCACTAGTTGTGGAAATCTTTCATTCTTAAGGGTTTGTATGCATGAAAGTGTTGATAATGATTTTGGACAACAATTAGTAGATGTTAAAATATTTAAGAATGTTGACTATTCTTTAAAAGATAGAAAAATAGGAAAGCATTGTGATTTAGTTGCAGAAAAATTTAGTGTACATGCATTCATAAGTGAATTTAAGAATAAGATTGTACCAAAATATGTCATGCACTTACAACATACTCAATGGCTTGATGGCCAATTTCATGCATGTAGAAACACATTTCCAATTGGTACTATACTATCAATGGTTGATTTTGTGGAAAACTATACTCTAGCTCCGTAAGAGAAAATTCAATCATAGTATTATAATTCAATGAAAGTAGCTATGTTTGACCATATTGTTTATAGACATGCAGATGATAACACAAAGGATGATAATTTTTTTTGAAGGAGTATCATTTCTATTTGAGTGACAACCAGTTACACTCGTCACATTTTGTCCAATACTATTTCAATATGTTTTATAAAAATTTAAGAGAAAGAGGAATCCAGATGACAGAACACCTCATATGGTTAGATAATTGTATGGGGCAGTTCAAGAATGCTTGAATGTTCTATTGGTTAAGTAGGGTTCACAAGGAACTTAATGTCCAACATATGTGAAGTTTTTTTGAAGTTGGGCATGGTAAAGGAGAACATGATGGAGCAGGTGCGTGTGTTAAAAGAATTTTGGCTAGAGAACAATTGAAATTTGAGGATGTAGTAAAATTTAAAGATGCATTTGGGAAATGACATTCATTTAAGAGTTCGAATGCAAGCACATGGACTATCTGAACAAGGCATCTTGTATGTTTTTGTTAGTTTTGTATCTCAAGAGATTGGGAAGCATGTGAAAATACAAAATGGGTTGAAGAGTGGAAGTAAAGATCATTGACACTTGCACAAGCACACAATCAATATGAAACAACAATTGAAGACAATGATCAAGTGTTTGCATTTGAAGACTATGAACATGTTTTAAACCTTGTATAATAAGGTAATTTAATTCAATTTATTTCATTTTATTTCACTTTATTAAGTTATCATGTAATACTAAATTATTTATTTATATACATATGACTGGATGTATGTAGATTGGTCAAATTATATGGACACGTGCAAGTTATTAAATCAAAATTTGTTTGCAAGACATGCGTATGTTGTTGTTGCACTTGAGGGGAATGAAGATGAAACAAAATATTGGTTGGCTCATTGTGTGGAGACTAAACATAAGTTAATAGCACCTCGAGAAGATGATGATGGTTATCATTATCCAACAGGTACGGTGATCCCCTTAAGCAAATTTTGATAACAAGTTTTTTGATCCCCTTAAGAAATTTTTTAGAACTTCTTTGATCCCCTTAAGCAAATTTTGAGAACTTCTTTGATGATGGCTATCATGTTTTCTAATAGGATTGGTGGTGGTTGTTGGTACTTGGCTACGAAAATACCTGATAAGGAAGAATGGTCTACCTGCATTCAAAGTTATGAAACACATAAAAAGATTACACACTACTCACATTGGTGGTGGTAACAAATATAAAACTAGATCAGTATTGTGGAAGACCTACAAATAAAGAGCTATGGACAATTTATATGGAAGAGCATGAGACAATCATAGATGCATTGCAAAAAAGAGAGGATGCAGATGGTCCAATGGAATAAGTAGATATAGGTGAATACAGTTTTAGTTTTATATTGTCCTTTTTAATTATAGATTAAATACATGTTTTGATATTGCAAGTGTGTTATTAGTTGAAATTGATTTAAATTGTCCTTTTATAGATCTTTAAGCCATCATCACAAAAGGGAGATTCCATGTAGATTTAACCTAGACAACATGGAATACTTGGTAAAATAGGTAATTATTAGTTAAATTATATTTAAATACATGTTTTGATTATATATTAATATCTCTTGTACATTAATAGTTAAAATTGATTTATTATCCTTTTTTGTATCCTTAAGCCATAATCACATTGATCTCATACTTTGAAACAAAAAGGAGAGGATGTAGATTCAATCTACACACATGTGTGGAATACTTTTAAATACAGGTACTTGAGTTGTGTACATATAGATAGTTTTATATAAATTAAAATATGTATGTTTTGATGATTTCATTGATATTGCTTGTACCATTTTGATATCAAGTGGCATGAATACCTAATACATTCTAGGCACAAGTTTTAGATGTTCTTGAGATGGCATAGTCAAATTTTGTAAACATTGTTTTGAGTTGACATATATATGTACATACATACTTACACAATTAAACATTTTGTACAAATTATAAATACATGTACATACACAATTATACTCTATGTACTTTTATGTATTAAAATCAATATTCTATATATTTTGTTTGTTAAATGTGCATACATTTTCCTACTTTGAAACTTTAAATTTGATTGTATAATCAATAAATATCATGTATATTATTCAACAACATCACGTTTCCATAGTCCATGATAATTAAGTGCTCAAGTTTCTAGATTAAAAATGTGTGAGTTTTTTAAATCAGCATTTCATATCACACTCCATGATCCATCAATAGGATGATTTGCATGCAACAAGAGAGAATAATGAAAGAATGAGATAGTAGACTTAGGAGGATAAATAGGTGAGGGGGAGAGAGGGATTGAAGACAAAAGGCTAAGAATTGACCAATAAAGAAAGAAGAATAAATTAAATTAAAGCACCTTACCTCTTAATCATAAAAACTAAGAACCAAGAAACTACTAGAAAGAGCTAAAGAAAAACAAAAAGAGAAAGTCTATGAAATCAAAGAGCCAAAAGTTAAAGAATAATTAAAAATATAGTTAAAAATATAAAAGCATTATTATTCTATATATATATATATATATTTAAAATATACAAATTAAAAAGTAAAAAGTTATTAAAACAGATTAAAATTAAATCAAAACTCTCTTCCTTCTGAATTATTATATATAATTTAAAAAGAATATTTACTAACTTCTTTTAGTATATATTATTTTTAAATTATATATAATAATTCAGAAGGAAGAGAGTTTTGGTTTAATTTTAATTTGTTTCAATAATATTTTACTTTTTAATTTATATATATATATATATATAAAGAATAATAATGCTTTTATATTTTTAATTATTCTTTAACTTTTGGCTCTTTGATTTCATAGTTCATTTTTTTTTTCTTTAGCTCTTCTCATTAGTTTCTTGGTTCTTATTTTTTATGATTAAGGGGTAAGGTGCTTTAATTTATTTTATTCTTGTTTCTTTATTGGTCAATTATTAGCCTTTTTTCTTCAATACCTCTCTCCCCCTCACCTATTTATCCTCCTAAGTTTGTTATCTCATTCTTTCATTCTTCTCTCTTGTTGCATGCAGATCATCCTGATGATGGATCATGGAGTGTGATCTAAAATGTTGATTTAAAAAAATCACACAGTTTTAATCCAAACATTTGAGCACTTAATGTATATTATTGTTAAATCAATTATATCAATTGTGATTAAATATGAGACATGTAATTTGAAGTATTTCATCTCCTTAAGACATTCTATTAGGACGTATCCTAAATATTATTCTTAATTATACCATTTGTTATGATGAGTCAGCCTACTTTGAAACTTTAAATTTGATTGTATAATCACTAAACATGTATATTACTATTAAATTTGGTTTCCTTGAGCAACTTCACCAAATTTGACATCTTCTTTGATCCCCTTAAGACATCGTATTAGGACATATCCTAAATATTATACTTAATTATATTGTTTGTTATGATGAGTAACCCTAAAGTCTAATACTTGTTTATATCACTTAATATTTACACTTAATTATACTCTTCTTTTACCCCCTTAAGACATCCTATTATGAGATGAAATAAATAAATATTGACACTATTTAAATTGTATAGAATGTGATTGTTATGATGAGTCATCCTAAATTTTAAGTTAATTATATCAATTGAAATTAAATACGAGACATGTACTTTGAAGAATTTCATCCCCTTAAGACATCCATAGGTGAAGATGTTTGTTATTATTCAATTTTTATTTTGAAATCATTTGTTTTAGGATGATGCCAATTACATGGAAACTTGTAGATTAACTTAGAGGAAGAAGGATGTAGTATTTTTGTTGGATGCTACTATTTGTTTTGACAACTTATAAATTAGTGTTTTTTGTGGAACATGAGGTCAAGAGGACTTTTTTGTTCTTAAGTTTTCTCTAGCACTTTGCATGATTTGTAAATATGGGAGTACATGATTTAATTTCAAAACTTTAGCCTATTTTTGGATAATTAAGTTGTATGATTGTTATTTAATTTTATGTTGTAAAAGAACTAGGAAATTTGGTGTATACTTATAGAACAATTTTTTTGGCAAAACTCGTTGCATTTTGATTGGTATTTATTTTTAGTTTATAGAATTTATTAATGCTTTTGTTCTCCAATCTTGTATGGTATTATTTATTTCTTAAAATTTCACCCTTTGTGGTATATAAACAGATTGCTTTTGTTTGTAGATTATGATATATTTTTTTATTTTATTAGATAACCTATGTATTAGGACCCCTTAAGACATCCTATTAGGACATGAATTAAATAAGTGAACATTGACTAATTATCACTAATTATTGAATATATATCATGTATGGATCACTAAATTTGTAAAGTGGAAATATTGAAATGTCCTATTAATTTCAAATTTAATTTTATATTTGTATTTAAAATTAAGTAATAATAAAGTCCATTATTTACAACATGTTAAGTCCATAAGAGTATAGCCCATGAAATAAAGTCTATGAAACAAAATATTAAGTCCACGAAACCAATATATATTAAGTCCATAAGAGTACAACCCATGAAATAAAGTCCATGAAAAAAAATATTAAGTCCATGAGAAACCAAATATGTAGTCCATGAAATAATCAAATACAACCCATGAAATCATGTCTAACTCATATCGTCTCTATAACCAAGAGACCTCTTCACACCATGCAGACTACATGGATGACCTAGACCACTCTATACAAAAGAAAGATGAAATCAAATGTAAGACAATTCAAAATGATCTAATGACAATTTAATTTATAATTCATCATATAACTAAATTACCATGGTATTTGGCCTTGGATGCTTTGGTGCACTTGGACCAACCTATAAATGCTTTGAATCAATCTACATATACAAGAGAAAGAAAGTTGAAATTAGATGAAAGTATATAATTAAAAATTATTTAATTCACTTTAATTTATAATTTATCTTATTTAAATTGTACCGTAAGAGGTTGTGCACCCTCTATTCTATGACCTGTTTGTACATGATCAACTACAAGATGTGTCTCATGCTATAAAAGAAAAATAATTTATCATGAATGAGCTCATATATAGATTCAATTTTAAATTTAATTAAAGTTATTCACAATGTATAATTTCTAATTAACTTTCAATATAATCAAAAATTTAAATTAGCATGATATATGGATTCTCTACATGTCCTCCTTGAGGTGTAACTATGGATGATTCAGGGAAAAAAGTGGCAATAACAAATACCTACAAGGTCAAATTTAAAGCATGTATACTTGAATTGGGTTAAAATATATATTCAAGTTTGCACATTTTGTGTCGAAACTTTTTTAAATAACCTAAAATTCAGATGAATCTTGAGTAGCCCCCACATATAATGTTTATCTAATCCCCATTCTCATTGTCATGTCAACCTAGACATACATATAGACATTCAGTTCGCTTATAATATTTACAAGTGTACATGCACATTTGATATATAGTGAATTCAAAATTTTCATAATTGTAAAGTAATAATAATGTAAGCTAAATAATTTACAATATAAATGTACTTTCCCCTAATCTAAGATGCTCAAAAGTGGATGAGCACTTAGCAACCCCTAGGGTGGAATCGACGTGGAAGTCGATCGAGTCCCCTGAACCAAAACAAATATTTAAAACATATGTTCATGATTGAATTATAAATTAAAAACCCAAGTTAAAAAATTATTTCATATATAATTTAAAAAATTGAAATCAAAATACCCCATGAGGGTTTCTGACTTTGACTGGTGTCAACATATATACTTGAGGTGTAGATGATTTCCCTATCGTTAGTGTCATCTACACCAAACAATTTGATTGTTAAAATGTATTGCAATTTTTTTGATATATATTTTCATTAAAATTCTTATAAATTCAACATGTAGATGCATATTTATACCTATGTTGCATTGTCCTCAGGGTGATGCTCTATAGTAAAAATTCTACTAATGAACTGAGGCAACTAGATGATCCACTAGAATCTCCACATCCACCTAAATGGGTGTGGCTTGATCAAGTCCATAACATAGTTGATGGCACCTAGTACATACATGTGGTGTTGACACTCGTGGAGTGGTACTAGGACCAACTCCATAGAACACTCCATCATCATGGTCTCTAGGCTCCCTAGCCACTATCATAGAAGCATGTTAATCAAGGTCTCCTGTGAGCATAGTCAGGAATCCTAATGTGGATATCATTGCACGTTGATGCATAGGTGTGGGAATGGTAGGACCAAGAGGAGTAACAAGGGGTTGTGCATGCATGGGGCATTGGGGATGCCCCCAACCTCTATTGTGGCAAGCCACCACCAACACTCTAAAATGATTTAAAATCAAAATAATTGGGCTTTTTCCCAAAAAAAACTCTACATATAGTTTCCTTAAAAAATATAATGGGAACTCTAGATTAGTGCGTGGTGGATTTTCAAATACCATCCACCATCGATCCCAAAAATGTGCACTCATCTGTGGATGTATACACCACCTCATGGATATTCTAGATTTAGTTGTAGGAATGGGTTGGTGAGTATTAGGGTCAATAAAGTAAGGTGCTATATGGGATTTTATTATTTTTAGGCCTAAAATTTGTTTATATGAGACACCATCTGCATAAAATCATCTCATCTCCTCTTTATCTTTTTGATGCCCGTCTAAGTCAAAATTAATAGACCTAATGGAATCGACAATGTTTTGCATCACAGATGCAAAACATCTCACATGTGGTGCAATCAATGCTTCATTTTACATAGAATTGATTTGGTTTTGAATGGATGCCACATTTTCATTGATACATGCTCGCAAGCGAGCCTCATCTGATCTAGTAGGTGGTGGAGGTGGGATATGAGGTGGAGGGGGTGGAGGTGGAGGTTGCTAAGGTGGTGAATTGATGATATCATCAATGTAAAATTGATCCATGATATCTATATAAGTGTTCACTTGCATTTAATTATACAAAATTAACATATAAACTTACAAAATTAGAAGAAATATTTATTTTTTAAATGTACATGCAAATTTGTTTAAATAGGATGTGCATACATATACATACACATACATACATTGATTGAACTTGAGCATGTGCATACAAATTTCAAAATTTAAGATGTACATACATTTAAAATAAAAAATACGATGCATAATGCATGCATACATCTTTCAACTAAACTATTTGTACATACAAATTTCAAAATTTAAGATCCAAAACTATGTAATTTTAATACATGTACATACTAAAAAATAAACTTGAAACATTCACAAAAAGCTCATTTATGTCTAACGCATATAAATTACATTTTTCCAACAAGAGAAATCATGATAGAAAATAGTCATAGAATATACTATTATAAATTCATCATTATAAGTTATTATATTCATAAATTAAACACTAAAAAATATCCATCCAACCAAATTCATAAATTCATCACTAAAAATATACATCCAACTAAATTCATAAATTCATCACTAAAAATATTCATCCAACCAAATTCATATATTCATCACTAAAAATATCCATCCAACCAAATTCATAAATTCATCACTAAAAATATCCATCCAACCAAATTCACAAATTCATCACAAAAAAATCCATCGAACTAAATTCATAAACTCATAACTATAATATCATTGTCTTAATTTATAAAGTGTTGTGGCTCTCTACTGCATCTCTTCATTTCTTTGTGTTTTCCTTTTCAAAATCAGACTTTTTGCTCTCCTCTATCCATTTATGATGCTCATCTAAGATCCCATCCATATCCCTAACAACATCAACAACATTTTGCATCCTAGATGCAAAATGCCTCAAAGGTGGTGTAATACACTCCTCATTTTGAATAATGTTGATTTGATCATGAATAGTTCTACATCGGCATTGATCCGTGCTTCCAAGTGAGCACCATTGGTTTCAGGTGGTAGAGGTGGGGGGTTGTGAGGTGGAGTGGGTGAATGATGCAAAGGAAGGACCTTCTTTAGGCTTACAACTCAAAATGACAAGGTATTCTTACACCATCTCCATTGTTGCTCCTAAGTGCACCTTTCTAGACCCTAGCATTGAACTCCCTTAGGGGATTCAATACAACATACTTTGAGGTGGTGAAAATTTCATGGAAGACTTGTCTAAGGACCTAAGGGACCATGAACAAATTCTATGTGATGATTCACAATGCAACAGTTCATGAGACTCACAACCTTTGTATTGTTCAACCTAGGAGAGATGACTTCAATGAACTAAGGAAAACCAACATAAAATATTTCAAATCCTCAACATGGACTTGGAGGCCTATTTCCAACATTATAAAGGTGATTCCATTAAGTATTCAATGCCTATACTCATATCCAAACCTTATCTTGCTTGGACATAAACACCTTCCCTATGTTTGTATAACCAGTCCTCTTGGGGCAGTCACAATAGTACTTGTATAAATCTTCAAGAATGTTCCAAAACCATTTTGTACAGGTCTAAAAGACCTATCCACATATCCCTCTACCACTTCCAAAGACAAAAAAGCAATATTAGGCTCTTTACGCAACTATTCTTCCTTGTCTCTATTGTTCCACAATCTGATACATGCAAATGTCAAATTTTTTGGTGAATCATGGCACATGCAAACCTCCACTTAGGCACCTAAAAATTTGAGAGATGATAGAACACATAATTATAGACCTTTCCACCAATTTTAGCGATTACCCAATGGTGGAAGGTCAGGTTACATAATTTTTCCTCCCCACTAGTTACCCTAGGTAGTGTTTTGGCAATTTTTAAAGAAAATGCTATAACTTTCAAAATACTTGATGAAAATTGATGCAAAAAAAGAAAGAATTATATTCACATGGAAACAATATCTAATTTATTTTATATCAAAATATGGACCGTACATTCTGTACCACGTGACCTAACAGGCCTAAATAGTAGAAATGCACAAAAAAAATCAATGTTTTCATTCACCAAAACTTCAACAACAATGTCTTCAACCCTCAATTCGAGTTTGGAGGATTTACTTATACATTCCCAACAAAAAAACTGTTTGCAACCACTTTTGGATTAGTTTACTAACAAAACACCAATTTTACACTTTTTGCAAAAGTTGCTTGACAACTTTTTGAGCAACATTGACAACTTTTATAATTTTTAGCCAATGATCCTATAACACTCCAAAACACATCAACATGATCGAAAATGGTCATAAATGACCATATTAGACTCCAAAACACAACCAAAAAACCAAAAATGAAAAAAAGGTATGCTTATGAGGCTCTTGATGCCCCTGCACCATACTCTTCAGAGAGAAAAGATTTAAGGTCCCCTTGAATGAAAGTCTAGAACAATACAATCAACCGAAACCCAACATCTAAGAATGATTTTGAATCTTATCCATTACCTACAAAAACATCCCATTTTTAAGGGTACAAATTAGAGATTAAATCTTCAACCTTGAAATCAACTGCACTTCTTCTCACATCTGCCCTTAGCTTGCATCTACTAAATCTACTTTGTAGCTACTCCCTTCCTTGTTGATGGATTGCATGCATTGTAATAGCAACTTGATATCCTTCAGCACATTGTATCATTTTTACCTTAGGTCTCTCACTCCTCAATTGTGCAATCTCAATAAGAGCATTTTGTCTCCTCTTTCTATCTCGAGCCATCATGGCATCAAGCACAAGCTCTTCTTCACAAATTTTAGTTTGTTGTCTTGGAGTATCATCCTGCAATATCTCATTTTCATCCTTGGATGGTTCAATCATGATCTCTGTTGGTATGTGGTGGCTGATCATGCTATAATGTATAGCCCATGGTGTACTGTACATCCCAGCATGTATTCTCACTGGCATGTTTCTTCCTACTTTTTTGTGTCATCACCAAAAAAGGGAAAAATCAACGAAAAAAGGAAAAAAACCTAATTTTGTAAAACCCTAATTTGGAAACTTCTAAGCTTGTTAAAAAGGGGTTCGGATGGGGGTTATAGTATGACGAAAAACACGATTATTTGCAAGATTGTAATAGGTTTTTGTACTGGATAATAAAAGTATTGGATGGCTGCGGTTTGGTGGATGTAGCCCGGATTGGGTGAACCACGTTAAATTCTCTGTGTTATGATTTATTATGTGCGTTTTTTAGTTTCTCTATTTATTAATTAAATCTGCATTTAATTGTTAGATATCTTCCATTTCTAACCCTAACAATCTCAGGGTCATTGTTCTTGAACTTGTCTGCATGTCTTCTCTTGAAGTGTTTCTTCATCATCATGCCCTACAACACCTTTTTCCTTTGCCTCTTTCATATTCTTGACTAACCACTCTTTTCTCTTTTTCATATTCATGATCAAAACCAAGATTTGTAATTCCATTTACCTATTCAATGGACTACTACATCATGGGTTTTCTTTCTTCCCTATCTTCATTGCTTGTGAACTTCTCCTTTTTGTATGCTTCATTTCCTTCTTCTGTAGCATTCTCCAAGGCTTCATGAAACTTTAGTGCATCTTCAATTTTAAAAGAAACCATCCTTTGCTTCCTTATTTTTCTGAATAATCACCTTTATGGGCCATTTCACCTTCTTTATCATTGGCCAATGCCAAACATTTTCTTGATATGATTTCTCAAGACACTATTGTAATACAAGATTAATACATTCTTCAAACTCTTCAATTGTCCTATCAAACTCTACAACTAGCATTATCTTGTTGTCTTTCATCTTGTCCTTATTTTTGAGGTTTTCTTTCTTATCTTGTTGCTACATCTTCTTGTCTATGTGATACCTCACCTAGGTTTCTTTTCCTTTTCCTCACTACCTAGTCTTTTGGCATCCAAGTTCTTCAATTCAACCTATCAAAAACAACACAAAAACTTCCAAAACTTCCCTTTCCTATATATTTGGGCTTTGATACCAAAAATGATGCAGAGGAAGGACCTTCTTTAGGCTTACAACTCAAAATGATAAGGTATTCTTACACCATTTCCATTGTTGTTCCTAAGTGCACCTTTCTAGACCCTAGCATTGAAATCCCTTAGGGGATTAAATCCAACATACTTTAAGGTAGTGCAAATGTCATGAAAGACTTGTATAAGGACTTAAGGGACCATGAACAAATTTTATGTGATGATTCATAATGCAACAGTTTATGAAACTCACAACCTTTATATTATTCAACCTAGGAGAGACAACTTTAATGAACTAAGGAAAACCAACATGGAATATTTCAAATCCTCAACATAGACTTGGATGCCTCTTTCCATCATTCTAAATGTGATTCCATTAAGTATTCAATCCCTAGACTCATTACCCAAACCCTATCTTGCTTGGACACCAACACCTTCCCTACGACTGTATAACTAGTCCTCTTGGGACAGTCACAACAAGACTTGTATAAATCTTCAAGAATGTTCCAAAACCATTTTGTACAGGTTTTCAAGACCTATCCACACATCCCTCTACCACTTCTAAAGAAAAAAAAGAAATATTAGGCTTTACTCAACCATTTTTCCTTGTCTCAACTGTTTTGCAATCTAATACATGCAAATATCATATTTTTTGGTGAATCATGGAGCATGCAAACCTCCACTTGGGCCCTTGAAAATTTGATACATGATATAAAACATAATTATAGAACTTTCCGCCAATTTTTGTGATTACCCAGTGGTGGAAGGTCGAGTTACACCATTTTCCCTCCTCACTAGTTACACTAGGTAGGGTTTTGGTAGTTTTTAAAGAAAATGTTATAACTTTCAAAATACTTCATGAAAGTTGATGCCACAAAAAAAAGTGAAGTATATTCACATGGAAACAAAATGAAATTTATTTTAGATCAAAATATGTATTGTACAATCTATACCACGTGACCAAACATGCCTGAACGTTAGAAATGCACAAAAAAATTAATGTTTTCATTCACCAAAACTTCAACAACAATGTATTCAATTCGAGTTTGGAGGGTGTCCTTATACATTATCAATAAAAACCAAGTATCTACAACCACTTCTGGATTACTTTACTAACAAAACACTAATTTGACACTTTTTGCAAAAGTTGCTTGACAATTTTTTGAGCAACATTGACAACTTTTACAATTTTTAACCAATGATATTATAACACTCCAAAATGGATCAACATGAATGGTCATAAATGAACTTATTAGACTCCAAAAAACTCAAACAACCAAAAAACCAAAAATGACAAAAAGGTATGCTTATGAGGATCCTAATGCCCTTGCACTATTAGGGTAATAAGATGACAAGGGGGTTAATATTTTTGATTCATTGCATATGTAAGAACACTAGTTTATTAATATTTTTTATTTTATGAATAGAATGACTATTTCCTTAGATTACTTCTATGATGGAGGTATTTTCCCATATAATTATTTACCAAGTTTTATAATGCTCTAGCTAGATATCTTGCAAACATGAGTTTGGTCCTAGGCTTCACACATATGTTTACTCATTGAAGATATATAAAAATAGAATATATATCACTAACATATAAGTATATAAGTGATCATAAAATTATGTTGAGGTCTCTACTCTTCTAGTGAGGAAATTTAACTATCTACTCAATTTTTAACAATCATGGTTTAAATTGTAACATATTATGGCATAGTATCATGTTGTAAGTTAGTATGAATCATAATAGATGCATAAGGACCATATTATTAACTCAATTAAGCATAATAGGTAATAGAAACACATAATTTATGTCAATTCTAACGATCCACTAGTCCCATAAGTAAAGTTTAACATATTGCTTTCTAATCTAATTATATCTATGTTCATAACATTTAATTGATTGTGTCTCTTGACACATCTCTCAAACATAATGGATACACATTAAAATGTATAATATTTATCAAATCCTATTTCATTGTCAATATCAAGGACCCTAATTTACTATGTATCAACCTAAATCTATCGAATAATTTCTCCCATATGCATGCCTATATACTTGTCTCCATACAATGCAAATGAAATTTAAAACATTTAAGCAATGCAAATAAATTTAAATTCCATTATCAAATATTCTTGAGCTTGAAATCGGTGTTTTCAAATGCAAATTTTTTTGTTTGATTTCAATTTAGGGTTTTCAAATGCAAATTTTTTTGTTGAAATTCAATTTAGGGTTTCAAGAAGCAATTAGGGTTTTCAATGCAATTTTTTTTGTTTCATTTCAATTTAGGGTTTTCAAATGCAATTTTTTTAATTTCAATTTAGGGTTTCAAAAACAATCAAGATTTTGAAATGCAATTTTTTTATTTCATTTCAATTTAGGGTTTTCAAATGTATTTTTCCCCTTCAATTTAGGGTTTTCAAATGCAATTTTTGTTTCCTTTCAATTTAGGGTTTTCAAATGCAAATTTTTTTTTTCATTGAACAATTTAGGTTTCAAAAGCTAATTTTTTTTCTTAGGATACAATTTAATGTTGATTTTTTCATTTCTATTCAATATCTTGAGGGTTTCATTTCATTTTTTCTTCTTTTACAAATCAAAAATTCTTCTATTGCAAGTAAATAAGAATACATAAAACACTAAATAAATTAAAAAAAAAATGAAAATCTATCATTGTATTAAAAATTTCAAAAAAACAAGAAAAAAGTAAAAGAAATGGTGGTGGAGGCTTGGTTGGAGGTCGATGCCTGCTTTGTGAAATAAGGAACCCATGTGTGTGTGCTGAAGAAATGAACGAGTTTCATTTTTTTAAAATAAATACCATTTAAAAATGGGATCACATTTTCTTACAAACTAGGATCTCAATTTTTACAAATCGGGATCCTATTTTGTAAATATCAGGATGCCGGTTTAGGACCCATTAATAAATGAAAAAATGGGATCCCGTTTATAATTTAGGCTCAGGATCTTGAAGCTAAATGGGATCTTGTTTTCTAAAAATGGGATCCCATTTATTAAAAAGCGGGATCCCATTTTTTGCAAGCCAATTTCATTTTTTTCCTAAGGAAAAAATTCCATGTTTCATGGAATCATCTTCTTGCTCTTACCCTTATTTAATTAATTATTAGATTCTTTTCCCTCTAATTACTTAAGCTTACTTAGGCCATGTTCTTTTATGTCTCATGCCATAGGATGAGGACACATGTCATGATATTTTTTTATCCTCAACTAGGGTTTCTAGGTTCATTATCCTTTTATAAGGATTCTTTTATATAAACATAAGAAGATGCATATTAATCAATGATTCATGCTTTTTTGGATCAATAGATCTTGGCCTCCATAGCTTTGCTATTCTCTTTCTGTGACATGTATTTGATTGTAGGTGATCCTTGGGAGCTATGGAGTTGATTTTTCCCAACGTCAACATATTGCCTGTCTTGAAAAGTAGTGAAACTACTCCAAGGTTCCTTTTTGGTTAGGTCATGACCATGTGGACAACACAATGGTAGAGATTAGTATGGTTTCACAAGGGATCTTGATTTCTAGTTGGCTAAAAATTAGATGCAGTCAAGGAATAATAGTTTTATATATTCATAAAAAAAACTATATTTTGGATCTATAGTAGATTTATACAAATTTATTGCTCTTTCACAATAATTCCAAATTTATTTTAAAATAAAAGAAAAAGAAAGTAGGGTAACAAGAATTAATGTAGATGAAATCTAATCTAATCAGACAATGGAAAGAAATATCGACGTACTAATCATTTTGGTATGTTTAAACAAGATCTTCAAACCATCATTTGAGTAAATAGAATTTCACACATTCACCACTAATAACAATGCAATCTTCTACAATAATAAAGCACACATAAGAATTTTAGATTTCATGCAATCAGAATGTTGTCAATCATGCGCAGATTTGAGGTGAAATCTTACTTAATTCCATAATTACTCACAAGATCTCATTAATTTGACAACTTATATTAAATTAAAATACTCATACCATCACCATAATGCCAAATTTAGATGCATGCAACATAGGCGTTATCCTTGGATTAATCAAAATTCAATTTTTGTAAAAATTCAATAAGCAAGATCCATGCTGAGATTGTATTGTTTTTTTTGTAGAAAATCACATTTGAATCAGATCTCTTAAAATGATCTGGAATAAAAAATATATAGATATCTATCTTCCTAAAATTTTGGATCATAACAAAAAAGACAACTAGGACTAACTCCAACATTTTAGTTCTAACAAAAGCAAACTAAAAATTACATAATAGTGAAACTGGGCGCCCCAATTAGAGTTTTAGTTAACTATGCTAAAATTTAGGAAAAGGAAAAAGCTAACTCAAAAAGCCTAAAATCTAACTACAATGACTTCTAGTTATCAAAATTTACAACTCTAGTCTTGATTTTTGCATTTGGGCATGGGATTTTTACAACTGTTTATTAAAAAAATAAAAAAAACATAAATAGTAGCGATCTGGTAGTGAATGTTGACAACACTTTGTTCATTCTTTCCATTGTTGGGCCTTTATGGTACTAGATCTTCACTCGTTGGTCAAATTCTGATTTCTCCAATTGTTATTGTGTACTTTTGAAGGCCTCCAATTCTTCCTATAAAGATTAAAGTCTGGCCTTTTTATTCATCATTTCATTGATTTCCTCTTGTGTTACCTACCCCTACATCTGTCCATGCAGTTCTTCAAGCATCTTTCCATAGTCTCTTAACATCACAGGGGCATCCTAGAATGTGCAACCCAAGTCTTAAACCGCTTGCCAAATGTTGTTCATAGCTTGCTTAGCTTGGCTTTTTTCCTTATTCAACTTATTTTTGCACTTATTTGAAACCTTTACACAAAACTTTGATGCTCTTACCTATTTTAGGAGCTTATTTTGATCTTCTTCTTCAACTACTATAGTTTTTAAGAGTTCGTCCATTAATGTTTCATTTATTTGGTGTAAAATTGGGATGCAATCCTCCCAAACCAATAACTCCTCATCAATGCTCAGCTTGATTTGTTGAGCTACATTGTCTTCATCACTAATTGATTGATAATACTATTAAATCCTTTAGCACTTTGTCTACTAAAGTAAAAAATATTCCTTCCACTATTGTGCTATAAGAATCCACCCACTTGGGTCATAATGTCTGGCCTCACCTTTCAAAGTAGCCTGCAACACATACTCGGGATATGCGACCTCGACATGTCCAATCAAATTATTTATGCATGTCATGAGTTGAGCTACTTGGGCCTTCAACTATTCTTTTGTGTTCTCATCCTTCTACATTCTCTTCAAAATTAAAGATACAAACATTTGGAGAGACTATTTCTCTCCTTCGCTGGTCTGAACTCTAAGATCCACTTGCTAGATTTGGTAGTCCTTAGGCCTTATTTCACATTCAAATTTATCGACTAGTGGCACAAATATCTCTTCTATTCTATTCCCTTGCTCACCCATTGTGATGGTTAATATCCTTTGGGCTATCTTTCTATTGTGAACTAGAGATTTGAAAGCTTTTGATAATATGCTTATAGTTTGTTTTATGCTTTCCACATATGTTCTCTACCTTCATTGGATTATGTGATTTAACCATACTATCACAATAGTATACATTTCTCTTTTGGGGGAAGTGAATAATTTTTTTATTATGAGAGCCTTCAACATCATCTTCTTGCTCGACTTCTCATTGTCTAGATTCTTGTGCTATGTCCTCTTCTCCTAGAACTCTCTCTTCATGTTTTTCCTCTTCTCCATGAAGTTGTTCCTCACATGAACTTATTTTGTCTAATCAACTTCCTCCTCCAAATGCTCTTCTTGCATATTCTCTTGAGTAAGTATCTCTTTAGCATGAACATCCTCCACATGTACTTCCTCCTCACAAACATATTCTATATGAACCTCTTCTTTTGTGGGGGGTTCCCTTTGTTCTTCCTTTTTTGCTGTAGGTTTTTTTTCTATCTCTTGCTCTTTCAATGCTATGTTGAAAGGAATTTCCTCCTCATGAGATGGTTCATCTTCTAGAAGAGGAGGAAGATTTGGTGACCTAGGTGGAGCATATGGAGGTTTTTTTTTGGTTATGGAGTAGGAGATGGGACTAGAGATTAATGTGGAGGCGTAGAGGAGTAAGTATGTTCAACTTCCCATTGGGAAACCATTTCTTTGATGTCCTCTCTGGTTCTTTTCTTATGAACTAGAGTATATTTCTCCTCAAGATCTTCTTCTCTTGAAGCCATAGTGGTGGGATCCTTTTATTTTATTTTCTTTCCTATTGTCTAAGAAAGTCGACCCCTAGTCTTTTCCTTGGTTGGGGCAATAGTAGGGGATGACCCTTCCTTTGTAACTACAATAGATGATGGTCCTTCTTAATGATGTCCACAGTTACATCCATGAAAATTTTTCCTAATGACCCCAACACCTTTCTATTCTTGTGATTGTAGTAGTTTGCACAAGTCAAAACCAATTCTGGGGATTGCGTAGTTACAGCAAAAGAAACAACTTTCATGATTTCCAAACTTTCCAAAGCTCTAGCTATGCATATTCTGGTTTCATCACCGTTGATCATGTGCTTGAAGTCATCCATGTCCACATGACCTAAGTCATTATCTCTAATGTCTGAATATGGTGTGAACATATTTGATGGTGGATGATAGCCCTTGTACTGGTACTTCATCTCTATTGAATCTTTTGGTGGTATATCTCTTGCATGCACCAATACCACATATTAACATCTACATATATCATAAGGGAGTAGCTTTGTAAAACTAGTTATGTTACCAAAAATATATCCCTTATTTTAAAATCATAACTTGTTTTGAAAGAAATTATACAAATTTTGGGGGACTGGCCCTCAGGCTTACCCCTTACCTCATACCAAAATGCTTACATTGAAAATTTTAATTTTCTTAACTCTGACTCATCAAGGGTCAAGTGTTAAACCTAACCCATACCTCTTGCCTATTGATTTAACTTGTTAATTGGTATAAGTTACCTTTTTTACCCTTCAGGAATCAAATTTTGAATATCCTTGTTACCTCTTTCTTTGATATTATCATCTCCTCAAGTAACATTTCTAAATAGCAACATCCAAAACATGTTTTGGGGGTCGAGGTGAGGGGTCAGGCCCATTATTTACCAATTTTTTGTAGTATTTCATTGGGTTTAAGAGGTAAGGATGAACTAGTGACACCTGAGAACTTTAGGTTTATTGGAATTTAGACATCGGGGATGCTTCCTAACACTTACCATGGGGATTTGGTATCAAGTAGGTGAAACACCTGTGACCTGAAACTCAATCAACATTACCTTGAATTGGGTGGAACTTTTTGAAAGGATTTATCAAAGGAATGCTATCAAACTTACCCATTAGACTAAGAAAAAAGTGGTTTCTTTATGGTTTTGTGTATTAGGTTTTAGGGTTTCATGATACTTCCTATCTCAATAGGGAAGATGATAAAAGCTACACTTGATGGCTGAAGATTGAAAAGAGTTCTTTTAAATTTTTTTTTTCACTGAGTGTTAATATTTTGAATTTCAAGGTTCAGAGGTTTAGTCACTAACCTATTTTTTGTCATTTTGTACAAAATCAAGACCTCGTGACTTTAGGGAAAGGGTTAGGGATTGGGGATTAGACTTTCAACACACTACATGTTTAGTCCTTTATGTAATGTGTAAGAAGTATGCATGACACTTGATGCTTGAAAAATTTTAAGTTTATCAAAATGCTAAGGTAGGAAGAGGAATGTTGGAAAATGTGCCTCAACTTGCGAGCTTGGAACCTTCCTTAAATCTTGGTGTGTTTCCCCCTTTATCAGATTGACTCTTTTGTATCAACGAGACCTTGTTTATTGTCCCATCGATGGTCCAATGGTTGTTATATGTTCATCTTTGTGTTCTATCAGTAGGAAGTGGTTAAATTTCTGAGACATATTATGTCTCCTCGATAGCCTGAAGTTTTCTCTTGGATGTCATTGACAGGACTTACTCTTGTCGAAGGGACTCTATCTTGGGTCTCTTCAATGGCTCGATGAAATGTAAAGGATGTTCATCAATGGGACTTAGTGTTATTAGTGGGACTCTTCCTTGAGTCTCCCTGATAGATCGATGAGTTGTGGCAATATCGTAATGTTGCGAAAAGTTGAAGCTTTGAAACTATGAGTTGTGGGTTGTGAAGTTCATGAAATCTCTAATAGTTCAACTTCATCGAAAGGACATTACTTCATTGGCGGGACTCTAAAGGCGGTCTGCCCGATGGAATGATGACTCTCATTGGTGGGACTCATGGACTTTGGTGGGATCCTCAACCTTGTATCATCGACGAGTTGATAGACATGAAGCTGCAAAGTGTACATCCGTGGGAATTTCTTACATCGAAGGGAGATGATATGATGTATACTTGATATGGTGATGGTTGTCCTAGTAGCTTGTGAAGAATGTCTCGGTGGGACTTGATTGGTGCGATGGCCAATAGTGATGGACAAGTGATGTGTTGACATGTGGAACAAAATCATTTGTTAATTCTACATCACTGTTGTGAATTGACGTTCATTGGACTGAAGTTTTCAAATTGAAGTTGGTGGATGTATTGCTTGATAATGATGTAACCACATTTTTGCTCATTGGTTGGCTAATTAGTACTATGATATGGCCAACCTAAAGAATGTGTGAGATAATATGGGATGTTTGTAATGTAATGATTAAGGAGCAATGTGAGAGAGTTGTAATCAGATTTGGTGTTCGAGGTCGATTAGGGGATTGTATTGTTGCTATGAATTAACACCTAAGAGTGAAGTCTGTAACTTTGAATGTAATTTTTTTATTGTAATAGAAAGTGGCTTTACTTAGTGTGTGGGTTTTTCTCCCGTAATGGTTTTCCAACATAAATCTAGTGTTCAATTCTATGTGTGTTAAATTTTCTATTCTCTTGTTCTATTAATGTGCATCTTAATGATTGTAACTTGTTTTAAATGATTTTTTTTTTATGCACGTCTTTCTTGAGGATTTTGCATTAGGAACGTGTTTTCACATTGTGCTTTCCTTACAAGTAGTACCAAATCCTGACTAGTTGTGTTATCCTTGTGAGTAGGGTTGGTTTTTTGTGCTAATTTTGTTCAGTGAGAGTCTTGCAGAGAAAATTGGTTGTCTTTTTTACAGATTGAGATGGAAAGCACATCAAGAAAAGTAGAAATTGAAAAGTTCAATGGTGACAATTTTGAGTTGTGGAAACTCAAAATGGAAGACCTATTGGTTGATAGAGACCTCTGGATTGCGGTTATGGGAACAATGCCATTAGGTATGAAACAAGAATATTGGGACCTCATAGATAGGAAAGATAGAGGGTTGATAATACTTTGTTTGGCTGATTCTGTTCTCTTGAACATCCATGAGGAGAAGACTGCATGCTCTTTATGGAAAAAAACTTTGTGATATTTATCAGGGCAAGTCTCTGGTGAATAAGTTATTCCTGAGGAAGAAGTTATATTCCTTGGAGATGGAAGAAGGGGCATCCATATTAGACCATTGGAATTCATTTAACATGATTGTTGCTCAGTTGGCCTCTGTGGGTGTGAAGATAGAGTAGGAGGATCATTGTATGCTTATGTTATGATCCTTACTTGACTCATGGGATCATCTGGTGATGTCTATTGGAAGTACAACAACCACTTTCAAGACAAAAGATGTGGTTGCTTTGCTACTGTTAGAAGAAATGAAGAGGAAATATTCTGAGGTGGCCAAGGAGGCCCTTGTTGTTTAGGGTAGATCAAAGGAGAGAGGTAAGAAGAAATATAAGAAGTCTAAATCCAAATATGAAGGGAGATCAAAGTCTCTTGGCAAGAAGTCCAAGGTGAAATGTTGGAATTGTGGGCAGACTGGTCATATCTAGAAGGATTGCAAAGAGGAGAAAAAGAAGAAGAAGAACAAATCTTTGGACAATGACTATTCTCAGAGTGATGCAAATGCCTTCATTGTAGCCTTGGCAACTTAGGCATTAGATGATGTCTAGCTGATTGACTCATTTACAACTTTTCACATGACATCTCATAGAGATTGGTTCATGAAGTATGAAAAGTATGTTGGTGGAAGTTATACCTAGCAAATGATTCATCTCTTGAAATTGTTGGCCATGGAAGAGTCAAAGTCCAATTCCCTGATAGAAGAATCAAAGGAATTGATGGCATATTGTACATACCAGGTCTAGCTTATAATTTTATTTATGTCAGTAAGGTGAATGATGTTGGTGTGCAAGTTTCTTTCTCGAGTCAAGGCTGTAAAATGACTAGAGGTTTAATGGTGTTGGCTAAGGGTGCACACACGGGTACCCTATACAAGCTAGATGCATGTCATGTTCAATGTAACAATGTCTTTGTAAATTCAAGCAAAGTTGATCGTGTAGAGAAGGATAAATATGTTCCTTTGGATGCAAATTCTTTGGAGGTGAAACTCAGAGTAGAGAAGACCATGCTGTGGCATCATAGACTTGGTCACATAGGAGAAAAAGGCTTAAAATCCTTGAAAAATAAAAACCTGGTAGAAGGGCTTTTTGATTGTAACCTTGAGTTTTATTTTTCTGAACATTACATTTATGGAAAGAAACACCATGTTTCATTTTATTCGAGTTCTCATAGATATTCTAGCATACTAGATTATGTTCACTCTGATGTGTTTAGTCTAGTAAATGTTCCTTCATTATCGAAGTCTAAATATTATGTTTCTTTTATTGATGATTATTTGAGAAGGGAATTTGTGTACTTTCTTAAAAGTAAATCATAAGTTTTCAGTTAGTTTAAAGAGTTTAAAAAATTGGTAGAAAATTAGACTAGAAGAAAATTAAATGCTTAAGGATAGATAATGGTGGTGAGTTCTATTCTATATATTTTGAAAGGTATTGCAAAGACCATGGTATTAAAAGGCATAAAAATATGCCTTATACTCCATAGAAAAATGGAGTTACTGAAAGGTTAAACAAGATGCTAATGGAAAGAGTGAGAAGTATGTTGAGCAATGTTGGGTTGGAATAGAAGTTCTGGGTTGAGGTTGTGGCTACAACATGTTACTTGGTTAATTGTTCACCTAGTTTGGCTCTTATTGACAAAACACCTATGGAAGCATAGTCCGGTAAGAACACCTCTTTGAGACATATTCATGTCTTTGGTTGTGAGGCATATGCATATGTGTCGAATGAGAAAAGATATAAGTTGGAGAACAAGGCTTTCAAATGTATCTTTATTGGCTACAACATTGGTGTGAAATGATACAAGCTTTTGAATCTTGTTACTGAGAAGGTTGTGTACATCAGAAGTGTAATCTTTCAAGAGTTGAAACCTTCTTTAGTTGATCTACAATCAAAGATAGAAGAAAAGGAAAATAAGAATGATATAGTGGAAATTCCTCGAACTCTAGATAAAGAGGAACTTTGAATTCAAAGTGTATTTGAAACTGAGGAGATCTCTAGTAGCTTTGAAAGTTTTGAATAGGAAGAAGAACCACAACCTCAACCTCAACTTGTGAGGAGGTCTACATGCGAGAAGTGACAACCTGAAAGGTATAGATTTTCTATGTTGGATTTGAACTATGCCTATGCTTTGATTACTAGCACTGATGAGCCTAGGACTATAGAGGAGGCTATTAATATGTCTGATTTAGAATCCTGGTTGGAATCTATGAATGAAGAAATGAAATCATTGAAAAAGAATGAAACCTGGGATTTGATACCTTTGCCTGAAGGTCAAAATCCTGTTAGTTGTAAATCGGTATTTAAGAAGAAGATTGGTCTAGATGGTAGTGTGGAGAAGTATAAAGCTTGTTTGGTCACGGAAGGTTATTCCTAGGTGGAGGGAATTGATTATGGAGAAATATTTTCTCCTGTAGCTAAGTTGACATCTATTAGATTTCTATTGTTTCTTGTAGTTGTGTATGAATTATAGATTGAGAAGATCGATGTGAAGACAACATTTCTTCATGGAGACCTAGAAGAAGAAATTTATGTCCCAAACTAAGCACTTGGTTGAAAAAGGTAAAGAAAGTTTGGTTTGCAAGTTAAAGAAATCTCTATATGGTTTAAAGCAATCACCTAGAATGTGGTACCAAAATTTTGACACCTTTGTGTTGTCATTGGAATTTGTGAGGTCAAAATTAGATCATTTTGTGTACTACAAAACTAAAAATGATTGTTTACTTATTATTTCCCTATATGTGGATGATATGTTTTCTTTGGGAATAGTAAGGGTATGGTTTTTGATTTGAAATCTTAGTTGTCAACACAATTTGAAATGAAAGATTTAGGTGCAACAAGGTATATTCTAGGTATGGAAATTAGAAGGGATAGGGGAAGTAGAAATATTTGTCTCAGTCAAAGAAAGTATATTAGTATTGTCCTTAAGATATTTAGTATGACAGATTGCAAGTAGTTAGTTGTTCTAGTGTTGTAGGGAATGAAGCTATCTATTGAAGATTGTCTGAAGTCTCCTACTGAGATGGAGGACATGACTAGGGTTCCTTGTGTAAGTACAATTGGTAGTTTAATATACATAATGGTTTTTACTAGGCTAGACATGTCCCAAATAGTGGGAGTACTTAGTCGGTTAGTGGCTAATCCAGGAAGGCCACATTGGGATGTTGTGAAAAGATTCTTCATATATTTGAAGGGTACTTCAGAGTATGCTTTGTGTTATCATGGAAACTTGGTTCCAAATTACAGAGACCTCTTGGTATTCATGGGTATGTGGATTCTAATTGGGTAGGGGATGTTGACAATAGAATATCCACCAATGGATACATCTTCATGTTATTCAGTGGTGCAGTCAGTTAGATGAGCAAGTGGAAAGCTATAGTCACTTTATCTACTACTGAGGTGGAACACATGGTAGCAACACATGCCTGTAAGGAATTAGTTTGGCTTAGACTTTTTTGTTCTGATGTTGGGTTTAATGCAGGGTAGATTACTATTTTTTGTAATAATCATAGTGATTTTTTTTTGGAAAAAAGTCCCACTTTCCATGCTAGGTTGAAGCATATCAATGTTCAATATCATTTCATTTGTGATATGGTGGAGGATGGAAAGGTTAATTTTGAAAAGGTGGATACTCTAGAGAATGCAATTGATGCATTGCCAAAGCCCATGAGAACATACAAGTATAGGTGGTGTTCCATTTTGATGGCCCTTGGGGCCTATCAATTCCAATAGCTTTGAGTTTGGAAGAAGCTAGTAAATCTTCATCAAGTGGGAGCATGTTTGAAAATATGTCTCATCTTGTTGGCTTGGAACCTTCCTTAAATCTTGGCATGTGTTCCCTTTATCAGACTGACTGTTATGTATTGGTGAGACCTTGTTTACTATCCCATCAATGGTTTGATGGTTTTTATCTATTCACCATTGCACTGTTCTATTAACGGGAAGTGGTTAGATCACCAAGAAATTGTTTTATGTCTCCTTGATAGCCCAAAGCTTTGTCTTGGATGTCATCAACAAGACTTACTCTCATCGAAGGGACTCTATCTTGGGTCTCTTCAATGACTTGATGGAAAATAAAGGATGTTTGTCCATGGGACTTAGCATGATCAGTGGGACTCTACCTTGAGTCTCCTGGATATAATAATGAGTTGTGGTGATATTGCAATGTCACATAAAGTTGAAACTTTGAAACTATGAGTCATAGGTTGTGAAGTTCATCAAATATTTGGTGGTCTGAATTTGTTGAAGGGACATTACTTCATCGAATGGACTCTAATGGTGGTCTCCTCAATGGACTAATGACTCTCATCGATGGGACTTGCTTACATTAGAGGGAGACAATATGATGTCTCCTTGATATGGTGATCTGTATAGGATCTAGACTAAATTGCAGAAATGAATGCTTAATTTTTACAATGATTATTCCAAGTTAATTAAATCAAAATTAACTTAAGGAAATAAAAAAATGAAGGAATTAACAAACTGAGAGAAAACGAGAGAGAAGAAGAGAAGTGCAAACAACATTTGATAACGGAGTTCGTCACAAACGTGACTACGTCTCCGGGTCCACTCCAATAGAGAGACCGATTTGATTAACTC
The DNA here is from genome assembly GCA_007258455.2 of Sequoia sempervirens. Taxonomy (NCBI): domain Eukaryota; kingdom Viridiplantae; phylum Streptophyta; class Pinopsida; order Cupressales; family Cupressaceae; genus Sequoia; species Sequoia sempervirens. The sequence goes on from VDFB02074346.1 coordinate 43,404, forward strand.
CAAAATCAATTACAAAAGCACCATAACCATTCTCCAAGCACTTTGGCAGTGTAACGACACTCTGACATGCAAGAATGATTTGAAAAACTCTCCAACAAGACCTCTCTTTCGTCACCTCAGCATCAGGACTTCATCACCTAAAAAAAAACTTCATGCTCAACTCTCACCTCACACCCCTTTAAATACATACAATTTTCTCAAATTGGTTACTAACCAATTGATTTACAAAATATTCCTTATCTCTCCAAAATACATAATAATCTTTAACAATCTCCCATTTTTACATATTCCAAATCACTATATCCCCCTCTTTTACATAATATTTTCAACCTCCTCCATTTTTAACATATATTAATCTTTAAAAATCCCATAAAATAATTTCAAGCCCTTCAACTTTTCACATTTTCGGGCTTAACTTATCCTATGGGTTAGGATTTATTTATTTTATTTCTTTGAATAGGGGAGTTTGTTTAAATTTTAAGGTATTCGGTTTCCAAGTATTGGCCATAACAAACTGATACCATCCAAAAGCCTAACCGCGCACACGGGCTAACGGTAACATGACCTTTTGGGAGCCCGGCGGTTCCGAGTTCAACCCCCGGCCATCGGCTTTTTTTACAACCAAACTTTAACCAAATCACAACAAAACCAACCCGTATCTATAAATAGGTAGTCGCCGGTAGTATGGTGGAACGGTTTGGCTGAATATTCGCAGGCGAGTGGTTGGCAGTTCGACTGCCATGCTGGCCGGCTTAAACCTTTTATACACAATGCAACGAACGCCGAAGACAGAGGAGTAATCGACGGGAGAATGATGGAACAAATGGCACACCGGGAAATTGCCACGCGGCAACACCTTAATGGCTGACTATGCCACATTACTGCAACCTGTCCGATGACTCAGATGCCACGTGTGAGGAGATAATTCGCTGAGACCGTCCACGTCACCAGCTGACACGGTAGCCACCTGTCCTGCCACATCATCTTATCTGCTGATTGTACTACCACCTATATGCTGACTCGACCGCCACTTGGACTGCCACTTGTACGCTGACGAATACGGAGATGCCACGTCACCCGTACAGATGGACACGTGGCAGATTTTGATTGGTTCCGTATGGTGGCTGTTGCCACATGTTTCACTCGAACTCACCCATGTGTATTCCATACAGTATGGACTGACTGCTGACGTCAGCATCCGTACGGTCAAAGTAAACTCTTCTTAGCACGATCTTTGACTGACGATATCTTGCGCCTATGATGTCGGATTTCGACGAAACGAGTTGCGTTGGAAAGCTTACGATGAGCTCTTCCCGATGATGCTGACTTTGACAACTTTTGACGACATCATTTTTTTTGCTTCCTGGATGCCCTCTGATTCCAGTTTGACCCAAGGTTTGATTGACCATAACTTGCACAAACGGACTCCTTTTCGCTCCGTTCAAGTTGTGCTGGAATCAGAACGTCGAGCTCTTTCTGATGGTGCTGATTCTGGAGAAAAATGCGACACTTCAATTTTCACTGAAAAATGTCCACCAGATCATATGGTGATGGCTATCCCAATAGCTTTTGAAGAAAGTCCCAGTGGGACCTGCTTGGTGTGATTGTCAATAGTAGTGGACAAGTGATGTGTCGACACATGGCACAAAATCATTTGTTGATTATAAATTATTGTTGTGAATCAACATTCATTGGACTATGGTTGTATTCCTTGATAACGATGTAACTACATTTTTTCTCATTGGTGACCGACTTGAATGAGATTTCTCATTGGTTGGCTAATCGGTACTACGACATGGCCGACCTAAAGAATGAGTGTGATAATATGGGATGTCTATAATGTAATGATTAAGAAATAGTGTGAGAGAACTATAATAAGATTTGGTGTACAAGGTCAGTCATGGGATTGTATTGCTACTATGAATTAACAACTGAGAGTGAAGTATTTAACTTTATATGTAATTCTTTTACTGTAATACAATGTGCCTTTACTTGGTCTGTGGGTTTTTCTCCCGAAAGGGTTTTCCCACAAAAATATAGTGTACAATTCTGTGTGTGTTAAATTGTCTATTCTCTTATTCTGTTAATGTGCATCTTAATGGTTGTAAATTTTTTTAAATGAATGTTTTTTTCTGCACTTCTTAAGTATTTTGTATTACGAAGGTATTTATGCACCGTGCTTTCCTTACAAGGGTGAACCTCGAGAAGCCTGAGCCCCAATTCCTAATCAATGACTTCAAAAAACATCCTCAATCAACATGCTAAAGGAAATGGTGATCTAATAGGGAAACAAAAAAAAAGAACAATATGAAAGAAAACAAAATAGTGAAACAAACAAAAGCAATCCCAAAATCAAATCAATGAAATGCAAAACAAAATTCCCCAAGGGTGAAAACCCATAGTCACAATAGGAAAAACAACAATTCATAAACCGAAACATGAGCATGGAATCAAAGCCAACTTGCAAGTTGAGTGTGAGGGAGATGAGAAGAATGAAGATAAAAACCACAAACCAAACAAATGAGAACACAACACCAAACCAACACACATGAATAGCTATGCACAACAAACACACCAAGACCCATGAGCAACAACTAGCACAATCACTCAAGCATAAAAGCATAGATGGTCTTGCATAGTAGAAACAATGGAGGACTTAGATTCATAGAAGTATCCACTTTTAAACTCAATTGCAGAGTTCAATTATCATTAAGGAAAGAGGGGTAAGTGCACCAAGATGGTTCCCAAAAAAGGGGCTTAAGTGGCCACTTTTTTTCTGAAATCAGGAAATACTGACCTTGGATGTGAAATTGAGGATAGCTACACTCAAAATTTTTTGATGGAACAAAAACAATGACCGTAATGCTCTGAGTCTACTTTCTAAACTACTAATTTATTTTGAAAATGGTTGAGATTAAGGGGTTCAAAAGAATGACACACACAAATTTATGTTGTTTCTGTCAGAAAAACATAACATAGCAACTCTTGTGTGACCCGATCATGGTGGACTTTTTTGTAGTATTTTTAAAATCACTCAAGTCAAAAGTTAGATAAGAGTATGTAGTAAGGACTGGATATTTTTTGATAATTTTTTAATGAATATTTGATTTTTTATTAATTTTCTAAGTGGGAACTTCCTAAAAAGTAGAATTTTGGCCGTGCTCCCCCTCAAATTTTTTGAAACTAATATATTTTTTTAAAATTTTATTTTTTTTAAATTGTAGAATGGAGTCTAGTTTCTAGAAATATAATTTATTTCAAATTTTGATGAACGGTTAATTTATAGCGAAAAAAATACCAAACACTGCTTTTTGAAGAAAAACGGACATACAATCAAAACAAATTATGGATGAAAGGTTTAACATTGTTA